>JAOPJI010000101.1:10173984-10201249 GCA_027122695.1 Merluccius productus
GTGGAATGAGCAGTGAGGAGGAGGAGGAGGTTGCTTAAGGTTCAATGTAAAAAGGTGGTGACTCATCCCCCACCCCACCCCCCATCATAAACCGGCTGCTGTTGGTGCTGCTCCACCACCTTCACTATGCCGGTCTACTGGTGCTCGCAACGGGAACATGAAGGCAGGGGAGATAAGTGGTCTTCCACATCCACTCCTGCATCCATATCCCAAACGTAACCCTGCTGCCCTGCTCCACCACTCACATTATTAAAACTAGGCCCCCCCCCCCCCCCCCCCCCCCCCGCAAGCCAGGGGCCGGTAGCTCCGGCCGGGGACGGGGGACGCGGGCACGGCTCCCCCCCCCACCCCCTTCTTAAAACGACCCCCCCCCCCCCCAAACCACACCGCCTAAAACCATGACAATATAAAACAACCCTGAACCTTGACAGCAAGAAACCCCCCAACCCCGCTCCCCGCCCAAAAAAAGGAAGAAAAAAAACAGGAAGAGATGTCATGGCTTCTGATTGCTGAGCTGTGGCGGTGTAATGAAATGTTGCAGTGAAGGGAATTTGTGTCCAACATCATGTTGTATTGCACCAAGGGATTACATTTCACAATTATTCTTTATGACAATGAAAATGATAAGGAGGATGATGAAGATGATGATTTGCGTCATCGTCATTAATCCTACACGCCATTGTCTAGTCTATTTTTAATAACTGTTAAGTAGGTGTGTGAAAGAGCAGGCCTTTAAGATGCACCGCTGTATTTCAAAGGAAAAGGTTTTTAATGTATCTTACAGCGGTTACCAACGACTCTAGGTGGCTATTAAAGTTGAATGAAAAAATAGGCTGTTTCTTTTATTGGGGTGGTGGTGGGGGGGCTGTTGGCGTCACTTTTGGTTAGCCCACCCTCCTCACCCCCCCCCCCCCCCCTCGCTCTCCTTCACTGTTGACCTACTTACTGCCGGCGTGTTTAATTGACAGTGGCGTTATTATCCATTGTCCAGTAGCCGCTGCCTGCGTCCATTGTCTACTTGTGAAACTTTGAGGGGAGACCTTGGGCCTGTTATGTGGACATGTGGGGACTGTGTTTACATAAAACAATGGCCACTCACACGTGGTCGTTGCTCCCTAAAACACACAACCTTCAAGGTAAATGAAGGTTATGAAAAACATGTGCATATCACTAGTACAAGTTGAGCATCAACCATGAATGCATGAGTATGCATGAGTTGAGCATCAACCATGAATGCATGAGTAAATGCATGAATTAATGAATGCATGAATGAATGCATGAATGAATGAACGTGCGTCCTCCTCCTGGTGCTTTTACGCGCCGCGGCCACCGAGCGACAGTGTTTCCCAGGGTTGGACCCCCCCTGGTCTCCGGGTATGTAATCACATGTCGGAGGTGGGGTGGAAGTTGCAGCCTCATGTCACATACATACCAACAAAGTGATGGCCACGCAGTCGCCAAAGTAACAGACGCAGATGATACCGACGCAGAGAGAGGGGGAGACAGACGGGAGAGGGAGGGAGGCAAAGTTAATTGGCGCCATCCAACTGGAGGAGCTCTCTCAGGGAGTTTACGCGGGGAGGATGAACGCCGCTGGAGACCACATCACCGGTGTCTCCACACATACATAGTTTACATGGTTGTTATTTACAGGGCATTTACGCGCAAGCACGCCCGTTGTTTTCGCCGAGTGACCAAAAAAAAGTTCCTTGTAATAAAATACAATGGTTACAAATGGGTCCGATCTGAACAGCTCCTCGCCAGACCCGCCGCACGGCCACGCGCTGAACCGCCCGCCGTGGGTCACCACAACTTTGGGCTGCTTCCTCATCTTCACCATCGTGGTGGACATCCTGGGCAACCTTTTAGTCATCATCTCCGTGTATCGGAACAAGAAGCTGCGGAACGCAGGTGAGTGTCTCCCCGCCCGCAGGTAGACGTGGCGGCGGTCAAATGCTGTTAATTAGAAATTAGTTAATTGTTTGGACTTGCATGTGTTGTAATGCCTGCCTGCCTATGCGTGGGGTGACCTGCTGCGCGTTTATCTATCCATTAGGCACCAGTTCGCTCAGATGTGGTTAACGATGTTGTGAGTCGTATAAACATTGGACTTTGCGTGTAGACTTAATTTATAAGCTAAAAATATGAAGTTATCTGTAAAAGCCTCGGGTCTCTAGCCCCTCCGTTCAGATGTCCCCAAAATCGACAACGATGTCCACACCAAGGCAATTAAATTAAACGAGGCATGTGAAGATGAAACCATGATGCGTCTCGGACTTTTTATTGCCCAATGTAACGCATAAAGTAACAACGGTGTCTCAGCATTTGTGGAGGAGCTTCATTCCAGGACGGGCTGGCGGTTCGTTACGAGATTTATGGCGGCGCAGTCCTCAGTCTTTAATTGCACTGCTTCCCGCGGCTCCTCTGGGCTTTGATTGATAATGACATAATGACATGTCCATTAGACTACTATTATGGTTAATGGCTGGAGTTGGACCAAGGTCTCTCTGTCGGAACAGTGAATTGGACGCATTCAACCTGTCCTGCGTAAATGTGAGTGAGCGTTTTCCCGGGCGAAATTGACAAATGACGTATGTCTACTGTAGACATGAGGTCCTGCTGGTGATTTAATAGTCTGCGGCTTGACTAAAAGCCCAGTGAGATGTGCAGCCCGGAGTCCATCTCTCAGGCTGAACACAGTGACTGCTGGCTGATGACGCGCCATGGCTGCCTGGTCCAGACCTGGAGTAGAAAGATGTGATGAAGTAGAAAAGATGTGATGGAGTAAAAAAAGATGTGATTAAGTAGAAAGATGTGATGAAGTAAAAAGATGTGATGAGGTAGAAAAGATGTGATGGAGTAGAAAGATGTCATTAGGTAGAAAAGATGTGATGAAGTAGAAAGATGTAATGAAGTAGATATATGTAATGTAGTAGAAAGATGTGATGCAGTAGAAAGATGTAATGTAGTAGAAAAGATGTGATGGCGTAGGAAAGATGTGATGGAGTAGAAAGATGTGATGGAGTAGAAAGATGTGATGGAGTAGAAAAGATGTGATGAAGTAGAAAATATGTGATGTAGAAAAGATGTGATGAGTACCAAGTCTCAGAATAACCCCAACAGCGTGAAAATGAAACGAAAACAAATGCATGTTTTTAGTATTTTGTTTCCCGTAGCCTATCCACATGCTTATGCACCAAGATGTCATTATTGCCACTTCCTGGGCTTTTCTAGCGTCATCGGTTTATGATAATCCCTCCATTTGATAAAATACATCCAACTGCAATAGCTGCCCTCGATTCGGGTATTTTAATAGTGATCATGTAGCCTACACAACACAGTTGTAGCCTCGCTGTTACATAAGTACAATGTTGAGTCGTGGACTCGGAGATTAGACTGTGTGTGTGTGTGTGTGTGTGTGTGTGTGTGTGTGTGTGTGTGTGTGTGTGTGTGTGTGTGTGTGTGTGTGTGTGACTACCAGGCAACACACTTTCTGAGAAACTTTCTTTTGTGTGACTATCTTTGAGGTTTTCCCTTTAATTGTGTCTAATAACATGTAAGTAGGCCATAATGCAACTGTGATAATACAGAATCAGGGATTCATTCAAGTATATCATTTTAAATAATACTAAACCTGACTTATTACCAACTGAACAAATTTCGTGTTTTGTGTTCACATTATGCACATTGTTTATTTGTTTGCAAAAATCTGTTCAGTGTGTTGGAAACCCTTCATTTGAACTGTTGAAAATCCTTATTTTTTAACTGCTCAACATCGGTTCATCGGTTTTCTGTGGGTTGAACCATACAAATTCCTTTGACACCATCAGATGAGTGTAAATGTCCAATTTCCAATAGGTGCATATTTCTAATTTATACACACTTGCATTTTGCATAATGATTTTTTTGCAATGATGCTAGGCTTTATTGAATTTATACTTGCACACTTTATAGTCTCATAAGCTGTTTTGTAAAGCTGTTAGAGTATGATCATGAGAATTCCCTTTCCCTCGATTCTGGTTGTATTGTGGTTCTTCTCATAGACTGTATGGCTGAAAACTGTTATTAATTGCAATTTACACTGCTCAAGGTACTTGTAGCAGACGCTAAGAGCCTGTATACATTCTTGAGATATGTTCTCATAGGAGTAGGGATGCAAGAAATACCCCAAAAATTATAATCGAATAAACGGTCCAAATCTCAGCGAGTACTCTTTTTGTAGGCGCTAGTTTTCTCTAATTTACACGTATCGAAAGTCAGTTTTAATCTGTATTTTATACAGTCCACGTCATTTCACTCACATTGGAGCTCAGCTGGTCATGCAGTTTTTTACCTACTTTTTACTGTTGTACAACAGGATATACTTCTAAACAGCGATTTTAATGTTATACCCATTAGGGAAATTTTGAAGTATGATGTATCTAGTTGTTTTTTAGTTATTGTGCAGGGCAGGGTACTTTGTAATTCACTCATTGCTTAGAAATGACCAGACAATAACTCTATTGAGAAGAGTGCTGCTGCCCGACGGTTTCAAGTATCTCTGCAGACCAGAGCCATATTCACGTAGGAGGGACTAATATCGCTCTTGCAAGTGGGAGGGGCTTTTGTAGGGCAGAAATCTTCAATCAAAATAAGTTAAGTAGGCGCTTCTCTGAAATACCCTGTATTGTAGTATACATTTAATTAATGAGATTACAAATAATAAAACTTGCCTTTGTAGTTATACTTTATACATCCATAATTTTTACAATTTTAAAACTCACAATGTTCTGTGTTCTTCCTTTCTATCTTTATTTTCTTTTGTGTCTGTATAACAGTAAAGCTCTTTATCTTTTATTTTTCTCTGTTCTTTCTCCTTTTAGCTCTATCCATTTATATTTATTATATCATTTTTTAAGTCCTCATTTAAACCCCTCACTTTTTTTATATATATACAATATATTTTCGGATTTCATCCAATTTAGATTGGATCTTCAAATCTACTATCTCTTGTGATCCATCAACCTCATCTTCTTTGGCGATCACTTAAAGGGGCTGTAGACAACTTTTCCCACCTTGGCGTTTCAAAGTGGTTATTTTTTGAGCCACTGTCGCAAAGACAAACCGGATCACTTTCTGTTTCCTCAAAGCCTAGCAACCACAAACCACACAAGGCGCGCTTTTTGGAAATCTCAGCGAAAGAAACGGTCAACACTTTGGAAATAATAAATAAAGAAGCATGTTCACTGAGGACGTAAAGTAAAATCGGGATCATCAGGCAAAAACTAAATGTCATCAGATTTGCTTTACTTCGGTTGTTCCACCATCCGCCATTTCCAGTACTGGGGATAGCTAATCGGGATAGCTAATCAGGTAAACAAAAGCGCTATTTCTCATGGTTTGGTTGCACGCGCAATGGTTGACGCGTTTTTTTTATGCCGTAAATGGAGCCTTAATTTTTCCCGGGAGATCGCAGACAGAGCTGCATAGTGAAAGCAAGACTTATAGGGAAACTAAGGGAACCAATCTAAACGCTGATGGTGTCATTATTATGTAGCCATTACACTGTGCAGTTAACATTTACTTCATATTGATAAGTTAAAACAAAAAAGTTGTCTACAGGACCTTTAAGGTCAAGTATGATCTTGTGTCATCATGTTTGGGTCTTCAGATGGCTGTAGTGGCCGATCCTAAGTCCACAGATCCTATTGCAGTGTGGGCAATTGTGGGTCTATAGCTCTATCAATCTATTATCTACCCATCTGTCTATCTTTCTGTCAGTCCATCCTTTTCTTTTCTTCTTCCTCTCTATCCATCCATCTTATAACTTGAACTTGTGTTTCTAAATAACATATGAACTTCGAGGATTTCAGCCTTATTATTTATAACATATTTGCCTCTGAAACTTTTTACTTAGGTTTTTGCATAGCTATTGTAAAAACCTTGATTGTATTTACGCCTTGTTAGATTTATTTGAAATGTGTGCCTTTTAAATTGCATATCTCTCTGAGCAGAATGGGGTTTCACAAAACAAAATGAAAATCAAATTGGCTGCAAGTTTATTTCTCACACAAGAAATAGCCCGAAACAGGCATTTGATTTTCTGAGATTCTGAACATAAACATAGGGGTCTAAACTCAGGTCCATGTCTTCTTGCTACTAGAAGATGATCAATACGTGGTCCTTGTCCTCACACTCATGCACTGCATCTCCTGCTGCTCCTTCAGAGTCACCTGCTCCCTTATTCAGCCCTGCAAACATTGGCTCTGTGACCTTGCCACTGAACAAATCACTGTTGCTGTGAATCCAGAGCAAAGCCGTGTGGAGATTTCTTATTATGCTGGGTTCCTGCTTAGACAAAAAATGAAAAACACCTGAGTAACATTTAAGTGACATACAACCTTATCCACCATTGAAGATTCTTGGGAGTTCTTGAAAAGGGAAGAACATCAAAAGACATCTTTAGACGAGACAACATCTAATGTAATATGACCAGTCTTGGATTCATTTAGCTAGCTAAACTCATTCCCCTTGCATGTTATTGTTTTAGCACGCTCACTATGGCTACTACTAACCCGCCAACTCTGCCATGTTGGGCTCCAAGTCACTTGTATATCTGGGACAGTAAATTACATTTTATAACATTTGTGTATTATACATATTGCATCATAACATAACACATTTCCACATTAACGTCACACATTTCAATTTCCTGTCCTTGCCTTCTTGTCATGTTTGGTTTTCTTGCTGCCGGTCAGAGATATGTCGCTATTTTTCAAACTGAAAAACATGTTAAAACTGCATAAGCTGCTATTGAGATGTTATTTTCTTATACACAACAGCAGCACTATGCTGCTGTACATTTCACTTACAGTTTAGATGTTGGGACTTTCCTGGCAGGCGGTTATTATTGTAAAACTTGTCGAACACATGGTGAACCCCACCAACCCAGGCCAGCCACTAAATTGGCGAACAAACCTTATTTATACAGCGTCTCAACAAGAATGACTGCACAACAGTGAAGGCTTTTAACCATTTCATGATATATACTGCTCCAAAACTCATGTCAACATAATATACAATGTATTTGTAAGATGTCAGAAAAATAACTACAAAACGATTTTTGACTACAATATTTTTGTAATCGTTTATGATTTGCTTGACGAGTACTTCTTAACTCGAGTACACGTTTGCACCCCTAATAGGAGACGAGTGCAGGTTGGAATGTGTCTAGTGAGATGCTATTTCTATTAATTTAGCAGAAGTGGCAAAGTGACTTGGAGTGAATTCAGATACAGGTCATTAGGTAGGGGTGAGGGTTGCTCAAGGATACCGAACAGGTAGATAGACATTGGGCGTCGAACTTGTACCTTTCAGCTGGGAGTGAATCCCCCTAGTCGCGACACTCTCCTGCCCCCCAGATACTGATACAGTTAATTCACTTACAGTGGAATCCACTGCTGCTTTTAATATCCCAAGGGCTCCCCTCTAGTGTATTCACAAGAGCGAGTGAGTCAGTGAAAGAGAGAGGGGGACGAAGAGAGAGGAGAGGGGTAAGGAGAGAGTGAGACATTGTTACTTGAAAATGCGAACATCTCTTTGCCCGTTTTAATCAGCAGGGTTTAGCATGAGTGAACCCCAAATGTGATGTCACAGTGTCAAGGCGCCGGTGCCTGTCAAGCTTGACAATGGCACACACACACGTCAGTCAGTCAGCCGGCGTGTGATTGGCCCCAACATCTGTGGCATATCACTGGGGTGTGTGCAGCATGCCTACTGACAAGCTGCTCTGTCAAAACATCAGATGTAATCTGGAATTTGTAGAATGAGATCTATACTCTCCTTTCTGTTTGTTTATTTTAGTTTTTAGTTTGACAGTGGTTGGTTGAAGGGGTGTGTGTGTTTATAATGTGCTACTGTTTATCTTCTTGTGATTTGGTATGACTTGGTTACATGCCAGAAACTTTTAATCTTATTATTGCAGCTTTAAAAGATTTAAGTGTTTAATGCTGATTTAAGAGGTGTGTGTGTGTGTGTGTGTGTGTGTGTGTGTGTGTGTGTTCAATTTCAAACCTATTTTCTGTTAAATATTCATTGGTGGCGTTTTAGTTTTTGATGAAAATTAGCAGTGGACTGTGAAAGTGAAAACTTGTAAAACATTTATTTTCTTTGTAGATATTGTACCAACAGATGTTGTTTCCATAATTTCCTGTGTTATCATCATAACGAGGATGGTTGTTGTTGTTAGAATCAGTAATCCATTTACTCAGGCTGTTCTCACGGATCTGCTCTTTTAGTCCTCGTCTCATATGATTGCGATCCTAACGAGTGATGCGGCGACGCCATCTTTGTTTAGGGAATCGGATGTGAATGGACAAGCAGGGAAGAATGTTCTCTAATGCATTCAAAAAAAGTCGATGGGTCACCATGTCACAAAAAAAACAACAATGTTATGGAAACTATCCATTAAACCGTCACTCCACAGTTGCTAAGTCATAAATTGCAAATCGTTGTTTAGGGAACAGTGTTATCAGGGGTTAAAATTGAAAGCTGGAAACCTGTCATTTGCTTTGAACACTTGGTCATTGGCCAATGAATCTGAAATAGCTGGCACGACACAAAGAAAAAAAAACACAACAAATCTGTTGTTCCGTTTCCAGAATAATTACAGGCAATTACAGTAAGGTCATTACAATATCAAGTTCTTGGCTGGGAATGAGGTAAATAGGAAGCAGATTGCTCATTGGGGGGTGTTTAAATGTTCATTGTCATTCACATTCAGGACCTGTTGTGGTTGTTGCAACAAACTCAGCGATATAAATGAGTTAATGTTACAATTAGGACACGCTTTGTAGCAACACCTAAATGAATGTGTATTTGCAGCGGTAGTATGCACTGTAATAGTGGGATGGAGTGATGTGAGCAAGAGCACACCCCATCATAAATGTCGTCTATGGCAAGAATAACAACTATAGATTGAAGCTGTATTTAACATTGTGTGTTTGATCGATGTGTTTTAAACACCTTTTTTTTTTGTGAATATACTGTAGACGTATATGATATTATGTAACAGACATGGAAAGTGTTTTATCATTTATCGAGTAAAATACATTAAACTGTAACCCGCCCTAATCAA
This sequence comes from Merluccius productus, assembly GCA_027122695.1. Classification (NCBI taxonomy): domain Eukaryota; kingdom Metazoa; phylum Chordata; class Actinopteri; order Gadiformes; family Merlucciidae; genus Merluccius; species Merluccius productus. Next base: position 10,183,100 of record JAOPJI010000101.1, read on the forward strand.
CACATATCCTCTCTGCAATCTAGGGAATGGTTTTGCAGCACTCTGCAGAAAAACCCAATAGCAGTAGCTCTTTCAATAGCAGAAAACTATTTAGCGACAGTCACACACTGCACGTAAGTTTTTTAAGATGAATGGCGCATTCATGTGCTTGAATGCCCACTATTAATTCTCACTGTGGTCTGTCACACACCAAGTAACAGACCTCCAGTGACATCTCACTCACTCACTCACAAATGTCTTTGGGGACACGGTAATAATAGTTCAGGGATGAATTTGTCTGCTGTTGTGGTGGTGGTAGTGATTGAAATAATAGACTGGAATTAGAACAGCAGGGTGCGACAGGAGGAATTGTCAGCAGCGAAATGAAATGTTCAATCGGTGAGGAATACTGACTTGAGCAACCACAACAGACAGGTCATGACTCCATAGCAAATTCATCACTTTCCCCTCAATCTTCGCCAGAACAAACGTGATAAACAGAAAGAACATGGGCACCTTCTTATTCTGAAGTGTGTTACCTAGCGTTCGATGTCTTCTCTAGTCAGACAGGGAAAAAAACAAACAAAAGTATCATATCATCACTCATAACCAAGATATGAGTTGAGCACAGCCTGGCACATTTGTTTGCTGTTTTCGGTAATCCCTTTTTGGCAAACCAGAATCCCATTTTCGCAAAAAAACACACCAATTGTTAAATACATCAGGCCTTTTCCGTCAGAACGAGTGACTGAAAAGCATGTAATCAAGTCATTGTCATCTAATGGATACTTCCTTGGATATGTGCTTGTGTGAGGCGGCTTGCTGAGGTGTGAGGCGGCTTGCTGAGGTGTGAGGCGGTAGTTGGTACCTCGTAGAAGGAGTAATCAGGTGGTTAATCTGAGAGCTCTCCTCGGCACTCCTGCAGGCTAGAAGTGTCGGCGATACAAAGAGGGAGAAAAATGTTCTGTTGAATTCTCCTCTGTGGTCTGCGCCAGATTAACGAGTTAAACGACATTCATTCAACTCGCACATTCCCAGGGTTAAGTCCCATTATTATTTGAACTAGACCCTCAACATCCATGCAGTGTTGAGTACGCACTCTTCAGATGATGGGCACAAGCCACTGCTTCACGAAAAAAGGACACGAAAAAACCAAAAAGTGGTTGTTTTTCTAGGCAGTGAGAGCCACAGGCTGAAATTATACAATGGTTGTACAATTTGGAAGAGCGCAAGCTAATTACAAACACCGTTCTTGTACACCCTGTGCCCTTTTGTGTGATACTCTGTCTGAATCTATTGTATTACAGCCTGGTTTTGCGACAGCACACAGTCCCAGTGGCGGTGAATACATCTGAAGTTGGGCCTATGAAATTAAGTGTGTTTTGATAAATCATGGGTTAATAAGAACATTCTCAATGACCACAGACAATGCATATAAGTCCAATGCAATTATTCAGCACTGGCTGCAGTCTTGATGGAGCTTACCAATCAATGTGCCAATAACAGACCTAACTACACAGAGCCCCATGGTTTCGTGGTGAAGGCCCCTGTGAAGGGTTTGATTTGGAAGACATCGGAACGGGTCTGCTCTCCATGTGTAATATATCGTTGAGCAATGTTTCTAAATGCATCCAAATACTTTTGCTTAGAAATTGCATTGCCCCCCCCCTAAAAGAAAACCAATTAAACAGACCAATTAAAAAACAATGGAAACAGTGAGTCACTGTTGCGACCCAATTGAATCAGGTGATTGGCCCAAACACGCAAATTACGTTATACAAATACATATTATGTAATCAGTGGGAATTATTTACAAACAGCAGGACACCACAGTTGAGCCTTTTTTTAATATATTTTAATATATAGCAAACTGAACATAAAATGATGGTCTTTAAAAAACTAACACAACGGAGGCCCATGTGTAAATATTTGCGGTACTCCAACCCGCCGCCCCCATCTTGCTCCTTTTTCTCTTCGTCTCTCTTGTGCTATTTTTTGCTTACAATATTTTACAGTGCAAATCTTTACTGCCTGGCTGGAGCTGAGGGATGACGCACATGCCGGCCTCGGGGCAGTGGGATCAAATAAGACGCGATGCTCATCCAAGGGGAACTATGCGTAAAACATGCATACAGTAAAGAAGTGGGCCTTGTGAGGAACACAAGTGTCACTTGTACACACAGTGTCAATTTGTATCAGTTTATTTATATTTTGTTTTCCATACTACAGGTTCAGCTGATGTCTCGCTTACATACAAGCAGTCGTGAGGTAGAAGTGTCCCTCAGGCATGAGCTTATGGCTCCCGGTGGTTGCTGGTGAGGCATAGGGGATGGTTAGACTTTTCCTCCCTTTTTCTTCAAGTTCTGTTGTGATACCCTTGAGGGTGGCGCCTAATCCACCAATTATTTTGGACTGTTCCAAGTCAATCAAGCAGAACAAACCTGGGGAGACCTACCATGTCTAGTTCTGGCAACAAAAAAAACCTAGTACCAAACAGTGAATCAGGGCCATTGCAAAAATAATAACATCATTAGTGAGTCTTTCCTGGATGAGTTAAGTGGAAGCTCACACACACAGACACCGAGACACCTAACCCAAAACGGCGACCTCCATTATTAATGTTTTCCTGTCTCGTTTAACACACACTACTCTAACTATGAATATTTAGTTATTACACAGCGGACATTGGGGTTCGAACCCAGAACCTTTCGAGTGGAAATCAAACACCCTTGCCACTAGACCATCATGCTCAGCAAAAAGGGAAAGTGACACATCCTATTCTCGGTCGCCTAGTAGGGGAGGTTATTCAGGGTGATGGCCGCCTGTGCCGTGTAATGAAGATTATTTAGTCGGACAAGACTTGCTGCTTTTGATGCGCCCGCAAACACTTGTGTCTTTGAAAGCTCGCAGACTGCGTCTACGGCGTGCTATGAGTGTTCCTACATACACACGCCTTTATAAAATCACATGTTTAGGTATCAAGAAGCCTGAGAGAAAAGTCATGAATAAAGCAGAATAAATGGGCTGTTTTTTTAGCACAAGGGGTATCTCGGTGCCAAGTACCTTGGTTGCAAAGCGAGAGAACATTTGACCACTTTAGTTTTTTTGTCCGGCAGGAGGTAGTGGCAGCATAGTCCAGTGGTTAGTGTGTTTTCACTCCCAGCCAAAAGGTTCTGGGTTTGGACCCCAATGTCCACAGTCTACACATAGGCATCCCTGATCCAAATATGCCTATACCCTACCATCACCATACCATAAAATTCACTCTAAATCAATTTGAATAAAGTAGGAGCTATCAAACATCTGAGAGAAAAAATCTGAAGGGAAACCTTGTTTTTCAGCGTGTTGACTTTGTGGCCTGGGTCGACCTCGGTGGTTGCTGTGTGTGACTCATTGTCTTCCAGGAGTCACATCAAGTTTACACTGGTCCCTTCCCACGGCACCACTCTAATGTCACTCCCACTACCATGGGATTTGTAGGTTCTTTTGGGGCCATTCTTAGCCATTTCTTTGCCTTAAATGTTAACAAACCACTGCTGCAAAACATCGAGCTAGTAGTCGAGCTAGAAAAACTAACGTGAGTCTTAATTATCCGCTAATCAGCTAAACAGTGGCACAAAGGGAAGAGCAGGATTGATAGACAAGATGAATATCTCTGATGCCAGCACTGTTATTAAATTCAGCCAAAGGAGGGATCCATCCCAACCATGCGAAAAATGGACAAAAGACACGAGTGCCCATCCATGTGAGATAAAGACGTGAGCTCCCATCCCCGCAAGATAAAAAAGATGCGGGATGAAATGCCCACAACAAGCGACGGCAAAGCCGTCCAAACCCAGCTTCGCCAAATAGAAGCACTTAGCTGGAAGTGAAGGCGATCAGTCATGATGGCACCAATGTGAAATATAACTGTGTTCTGTCTGTATATATTATTATTATTATTATTATTATTATTATTATTATTATTATTATTATATATACAATATGTTAAGTATACCACATATATTAAATGTCTTTCAAACAAATGTCTCTAAAGTTGTACAATATATATAAATACAATAACTGGTAGTTCTTCGAGACGCTTGCCATGCACGCAGAGTATGGCTAGAGTTCTCAACAGCTTGATTTGTTATTATTTGTTAATTCCTATAATTATATAATTAAAAACGTTAATGTTATTGTTGCCATTATTATTATATCCTACCTTATCTCCTAAGGTCACCTAATGTAAGCCTTTCCTTGTGTAACCCCTCAAACGAAAAACACTACAGCCGTTCTGTCTGGGGCATAATATCTAGGCCTTCCTGACTTATAGGCCTAGTTTTGATCGTAACTCATATGTGACTTGATAAATACGTAGATACATCTTCCAAATGCAAGCTGCAGCTTAAGATTACACTAATTGGGCTGGAGGTGCCTCTTGGATAGATGTATTACCCTGTATATATCAAATTACTATGGCTGTCCTCCTAAAAAGGTGGGTGTGTCGTGGTGGTATAAAAGGTGATGTCCTATGTCAGAAGTCTATGTCCTATTGCAACACTGCTTAAAAGCAGCAATTAAATAATGTGAGTGAGTGTTGAAGTGCTGGAATAGAACACCTTAATATGCTGCATTGCCAACCTTTAGTACTTTTGCTTGTGAAAACAAAAGAAATGCATTGCTTGTATTGTACTACAAGTGCTTAAATGTGGAGTGTTCCTTATTGTTGTTGTTGTGTAAACACATTTTAATGAGAACATTGCTCGGGTAAAATACCAATTACTTTTTGTTCCAAACACAAATGAGTGCTTTAGAAAATGGTGAGTGAATGTGCCAATTTGGATAAAAATGTGTTTATTGGTCATTTCTATTCAACGCAGGAGATATTTTTGTTGTAGAGCTAAAATCTGTTATTTGTTTAAAAATGCAAGCCATTGGCCAGCGTATTGTAGTGTGCCATTAAATACACAAATGGAGCCAAATTAGATCTACAAAAATCTTCAGATTGACGTAAAACAACCATTTGCCAGGGAATACCTGGCAAATGGTAGTTTAGGATAATTTAGCCTCTTAGTGGTATTATGTGGTTGAAATTAGTTAATGTCTCTTGGCAAAATACAAAGGTTAAGGAAATGAGTTGACCTTTCTTAACATTGTTAAAGAATTAAAGTGCAGATACAGTCCTGGCCTACCAAGGCTTGTTTACTAGAATTTGATTGTAGATAATGAAATTTGCTAACTTATATATTAGATGTACATTTAAATAGAATACTTACTTAAATACGATACTAAAATCTTCGGATGGCCTAATATTTCTAAATTATTCCTTTTTAACCCATTTCTGTCCAACCTAGTGAAGCCTTGCTCCTCTTTGTAGGATTGTAGGAACAAGTCATCACATATTATTGGTTCAGATGTGAATCCTGACATTCCTTTTGCAAAGTGCCCTGAGCCAGAATGCGCTCCCCTTGCTGCCATGAGGAAAAAGTCAAATAATGCGATTTTCCATAAAGAATCTGTCAGTGTCTGCCCCAGGTTTTAACTCTTTAAAGACAAGAAATTAGGTGAAAATCTCCTCGCTAAACGGTGCCTCGTGGCATAACATTTGTACTAACATCGCGTGATAAAATGTGCCTGTGAATTGTCGTCATGCAACCATATTAAAGAATTGACATCCATTCCATGATTATCAATCAATAAATAAATATATAATAATAATATATACACATCCCATGATCCCCCACCCTCCCCCCGATGCGTCTATAATCTGAACATGTCTGCCCGGATATTAAGGGGGCTGAAAAATGGAATGTACCACTGGCCCGCAGCCAGACAGGGATCTGCACTCCTCTGTTGTGGGAAATTGGAGCCGTTTTAACGTTGCATGAAAGATAGTGGCCTTTTTAATACAGGGATTAGTGGGAATGCCACATGCTGGCTGGTATTGGTGTGGCTTTGCTGCACGACAGGATGAACTGACGTGGAGATTTGGCTTGTCATGCCGCTCCTGGAAATACAGAGTAAACTGTATTTCAATCCATCACACCGTTGTGGAAAAATAACCAGGAGGAATGTGCAGTTTGCATTTTCATAACTTCTTCATTGACAAAACACACAAGCGGGGAGAAGACCTCATTAAAAAATGCAGGAAAATAGAGATTGATTTTCAAACTAACCCCAATCAACCTTTAAGAAGATTAAATTGAGCTCTTGAAGGTCAACTGGGGTCATGTAGGATGATGGAAATAAACAACTGCAACAAAATATAACCAGAGGGTGTACACAGAAAGAACATGTTGAGGACAGCTGCATAGTTTTGACACCTTTCATGTCACCATTTGTAGACACCGTATGTATTTATGCATCCAATGTGCATTTAATGTCGGTTTTACTGAACACAGTGATTCATACTCTCATAGTCAGCTGGGATAAATCCTTCCAATTATGACTGCAGCAGTGAGGAGAGAACTGATAACATTAAGCCCTTTAGATAGTGATGGAAGCAACTCAATTGGACTACCAGAGAGGTGTCTGTCTGTCTGTGGGGGTGCTTGCATATGCAAAGCTATCCATCAGTATTTGTGTGTGTGTGTTCTTCGATTTCTGTGTGTGTGTGTGTGTGTGCATGCATGCATGTCTTGTATGTGTGTGCCTACACTGTACGCTGCTCAGGCGCTAGGGTGGTGGCTGAACTTTCAGCCCTGTCTCTGCCAAAGTAGGTCAGCTGTGGCTAACCCCCCTCCACCCCTCCTTAACAGACCTCTCTCTGGGTCAGCGTCTCAGACTCGGCCCCCGCTCCTCCACTCTCTCTGGGTCAGCGTCTTGGACTCGGCCCCCGCTCCTCCACTCTCTCTGGGTCAGTGTCTCGGACTCGGCCCCCGCTCCTCCACTCAGACGCTGGGCATCTGGGGAGCGGCAATGTGGGGCCCTGGATCTCATGCTCGCGTCTTGTGATGCAGGTTGTGGGGGCTGAGGACCTTGTCACGAAGATGTCCTCTTTGAGTGCACGTCTTCCAGATGAGAGTGGATGGTTTCCTGTGGGGGAGCCTGTAGATGCCAGTGCTGGGCTGTAGCAACACCGGTATAAGGCATGTCAGCCAGCTCTTAGCGGCCACAACCTTTAAACGTCCCGTATTTCTGACTGTAAGAACATTGCTGCCGTTCTATTTATTTGTTGGTCCTTTCTCCTGCTCCCTTGGTTTGCATCATCTCTAAACGAAGCTGAAAATATACACAAGTGTCATCATCAATGTATCTTCCAAACCATAGTGCAGGCCTATTCAATTGGCGGCCCGCAGGCCTAATGTGGCTCATTTTGATCCAACCTGCAAATTGTTTATGAGAACAAACAATCAGAATCATTTTTTCCCCAAAAGCAAGAATTGGAGCGAGTTCAATATCATCCAATAGGAAACCATTTTATTGCCCTTTTTACCGCCCATATGACCGTCCCATGGCCCTGCAGGCTCTGCGTGCATCGTCTGTCTCTGCTGTGGCAAAAATGTCGAGAGCTTACCAAAAAAGTTTTGAGAGCTAAAATGTCATCCACATTGAAAAGGCCAAAAGAAAACAATGAAAATCAAAAATTGAACGAGGAGTGGACTGTGAAATATCTATTTAGTAATGTGGGACCAAAGCCCATATGTTTGATCTGCAACAAGGCTATTGCAGTAACAAGAGAATACAATCTGAGAAGGCACCGCATCACGTATCACCAACTTCAATGGAACATATGATCCGATGGGTTCAGGTGTGTGTTGACTCAAAGTGCAGAGCCTCTCTGTGAACTACTAACAGAGGGTTGCTATAATGACTCGGTCCTGTTAGGAACAAGACAGGAGTACCATAGCCTCCCTCTGTGTTGCATGGACTCTTGGTTAGAAAAAAAAAGAAACCCTTACCAGATTGTGAAACAGTGAAAGACTGCACGCTAGCTGTCCATGAAGATGTAGTGAATGATGATATGGTGAAGAAGAACATTATTTCATCTATGCGAGAAATACCAATAATATTAATATTAATAATAATGTCTGACACAGCAACGATCAGAAAAATCGAAGCTCTTTTGGATGAGTTAAAACAAAGCAGAAGAGATGTCGCTGGCGGTTGATGAGTCAACAGACCGCAGCCATGTAGAGTTGTGCATGTATATACGATCCTTTGATGGAGTGATTTTTGGGAAGATGTGCTTGGACTTCTGTTGAATAACCAAACTTGTTTCTAGATTAATTTATGGCAGAGGCCATTTATTTGTATTGTGAATTTGAATAATATGAATGAAATGAATAATACAATTAATTTAATTAAAAGGTTAAATGTTTTTCGATCTGCCACATGAATGAAATCAGTTTTGAATGTATCCATTTGAGGTGAAGTAATTGATTATAAAATTAAGAATAACAGAAGTCTATGTAGAAATGTATAAACTGACTGCCCTATTTTGTATCCTAGGTAAACACATTTTGAATTAACAGGTCTTATGCACAGTATTAATGGTATTTATTGTTGTTTTTTATGTTTACATGTCAAGTGGTTAAATGTGATAATTACTATTCAACAATAGTTGAATAGCCCTGCCATAGTGCATTGTGCGTGTGCCACATTAGGTATAATGCTCTTTGAGTTTGGACTGTACATGTTTTATTCAATTCAGTAGCAATTCCCCATAGGCATGCATAAACAGCAGCTGGAGTGTAAACCCCCCCTCCTCCATGAAGTGTAGCTTTCCCTTTACTCAAACCAGGGGAAATCCAATCAGTGCAGTTGTGTAGAAGTTGCATAATGAATGGGAACTTCATTATGAATAGGCACACAATGGCTGTGTGTAATGCAACTGAACACACACATTTCCATAAACTCTGTCAGCAAAAACAAACTATGTTGCATTGAAAGGATTGCTATGGTGCCCTGTATGCATAGCATTACTGACACGTGGCGATACTTTCTCACTTTGACTTCACTGTTGACCACACCTCAAACAGGAAAGAGTTAACAACCCATTATGTAAAACATTCAAATACGATGGTTCATCCAAATTGATCCAGTAAAGCTAGGCAGATTAATTATCATAATACAGAATTGACTAATTTACTGCTTTTCTGATCATTCACAAACAGATTGACTAATGAGATCGGCTAAATGGGTATTTGATAGAAAGGATGAATCATTAGCTCAAATATAAAAAGCTACAATACCAATTCCCAAATAGAAATTAAATGGCCTAGTTTCAATATATATTCAATTCCGTCAGTTAATGTACACGTGTCAGCTGAATCCTGGAACGTGAGTAAATTAATCTATTTTTAGGTGTAGTAACTTTAACTGATGAGCCGGAAATGATTGTCCAGGAGCCAGAGGGGGTCAAAGAGATATGGAAACGTGATGCTCCAGGCCTGTGTGTGTGTGTGTGTTAGGGTGAGCCATGTGCATATGCCTTCAGGATGCTCGCAGCGCATGGTGAGATCATTAACACGAAGCATTCATAAAATAGCCATATGTTTTACCCTCACACCCAGAATATCGCAAGTCTTGTACGAACATCCTCACCTTAGTAGACTTCGACACTATCATTACACTTTGTGAGTCAACGGTCCACATCTAGCTCAGGCTTGTCAGTTCTAAACACATCCCCATTATATTTTACCATAAATATGAGATTTGAAGACTTTCCAACCAATCTCCTAATGTTTAAGCTCTTCACATGTCGGCTTCACGTCGATCAAATCCCAGGTCTGAGCCAGGCGTCTGCGATGTGTTCTGTCAAAGTGTCCTCTACCTGTTCCCTGAGGTAGTCACATGTTTGGCACACCGCGGTCTGCGTGATGAAAGACAATTTGATTGGATTGAAAGTCGGAAGTAATATATTTCATTCGGAGAAGCGCTAAGCCGCAGATTGCAATAAACAGTGGGATGGGATGATGTGGGGGTTCGTACCACAGCTCCAAAATGACCTGCTGAATGTTTGCCCGTGTGTGTGGTAAGCAGCAGAGCGTGTCCAGTGTCATCCATCTGTCCTGTCGTGTGTCCGTGCGACAGTGTTGTGAATTTCACAGCACTGCTCTGTACCAAACCAAACATGACAAACAGGTGACCTAACTGACCTTGAACGGCGTGACAACCACGATGCAACATAAATAAAATAAAGTCAGGCAATCCCTTCTGCAAATGAACAGGCGATATATGTCTCAAATAAAACCACCATTTTTGGGGAAGAATAGTGCATACTTTGTGCAAAATGAACACAAAACAAAGGCTATTTAATACACGTGTTCTTCCTCATCATTATCAAATAATGAATATGAATATGGGTCAAGATAGTTTCTAGTGAGCATGGATAAAGGCAATGAGCTCCATCCCCCAATGTTTACAGTCTACCTGTACCTGTACCGGTATCTGGGGAGGGCGGTGTCAGGAATCCTGAGCTCATCCTACATCTTAATGGTATGCAGAGTACATGCTGAACAGCATTGTTCTGAAGCCCAACCGGTTTCAGCTGTTTTTTTTCCACCTTCTTGTGCCACCGGTTTTGTGACACATGAAGTCTGCGTAATCAGAGTGACAACTTGACATTGGACAACTTGTCTGGGGGTGGTGGTGGAGGGTGGAAGGTGGGGGTGGTCAGAGCTGTCAGAACATGTCCCTCCACCAGCCTGCGAGGCTCGGGCTCACATCCAGCATGACACCCCCCACCCTGGCTCTCTGTGGGGTGTCTGCCTTGGGACGGAAAATGCAGACGGAGAGCCAGCCGGACAGGTGTTTCACAGCACATGATGATCAAAACCATGTGTTGTGGGATACGGCCCGGTAATTTGGTAATTTGGCAACATTGTGGAGGCGGCTTATTCTTTTTTTTTTTTCATTAACAAGACAAACATTTTGCGGCAGACTCTTGAACCCAAGGATGATTCAATTCAGTTTACTTATGTGTAAGTGGGCCGAGCACAACAAACACTGGTGCACTGTGCGTGCAGAGGCTGGAATGTATGTAGCAGTGAAACATGATTGATCCTGGCCATCATAATCATCATCACACTGGTTGATCTCTTCCCGTAGTGACGTAGTGAACGTGTTGGAAAACAGACACTGCTGCTGCACTGAACTCACTGCAAGTCCATCGCGATCACACATCTGCCTGATGGCGCAATTGCTGTCTAATTGAATAGCTACTTTGGAATTAGTGGCAATTAAAAAAAACATTTATATAGGTGATGTCGGTTCCTTCTTTGGTTTCAAGCTAAAGTAGTTTATTGTGCTGCATGTTCACAGCAGATTCAAAAAGGAACCATACCTACACTTAAAGCAATCCCCAGCTTTGTTGTTCTGGTGGTATATCCAGTATTACAGTTAAGTAAAATTAGTCATTTTAGACACATGTCATCGAGTACCTTTCGACTGGATGTCACACCCTAGACACAACACTATCCTGCCACTACTTCATGCAATGCAGATTTAGTTTTTAATTCCTGGTCATTTTGCATTTTGATCCACATAAAACCAGTTCTTGTTAAAAGTCAGCAGATTTTGATCAGGAGAGAGAGAGTTGTCAACACGTCTATGGCTCTATTCATTAACACATAATCTGGAAATCTAACTCCAACCCTGAGGGACACCAGCTTCATCCTCATCCTGTATGAAACTCCATCTGTCTGTCTGTCTTGCCTTCTGTTGTTTTCTTTCTCTTCCTTTTTGTGTGAGGGTCTATTGTTGTTGTTTGTGTGTTACATTGTGGTACTACAGTGTGGTACAGGCACAGCCGGGGTGGGTGCTGCGACTGGGCTTTAAGCCAGACTAGATGAGCCCAGAGTGGACTAAATTCCTCTGAGCTGTGCTAAGAGGTGAACCTCTAGCCTCTTCAAACAGGCATTAGCATATACACACTGACAAAAGTCACACACGCGCAAAAACCTTATGAATACACAAAAACCGGACAGATTAACTTTTTGTGATCTAGGGGGTAAACAAAAAGCTATTACAGAAATGTTTTGAGTAGAAGACACTGGGTGCATGAAACAAGTAATTGTTCCTCATGAATGTGCACTTATGTTGGCAGATGTATATGTCAGTTGATGAGCCTTCTCAAGCCTTTATTTTAGCTTTCTATGGTTTTTAAACACAACTGAATTGTACATCTTTGCTTGTAGTACAGCAGGGCATGCATAAAGATAATAAGATACTTGATATATTTATTTGCTTACTCAATGACAATGATTTTATGATTGATGAGACAAATTTGTTGTCAGTCACCACAAAAGAAATTCAGACTTGATAATTCTATTTTAATATTATTTTGGGTTGTTTTGACACGTCAGCTGCAAGTCACAATTATTGTCATCACATTATTGTCAATGTAGCAGTCGAAGTCGCCTTTTGTGAAATCATTGTTTTTATTTTAGAATGTGTTGCTTATTCATGTCCATCAGTCTCCTTCAGTTTCAACCATTACATTTGAACCATGTAGCTCATTAAGAGGTATTTTTTCCGGAGTAGATAGTTCTACCGATTGTCAGAGACTGAATTGTAATGCTCTGCTCCAAACATACTTAACAACGGATGTAAAAAAAAAACATATATTCAAGGCTATTACTGTGCAGAGCGCAGAGTGCATTCAAGGGAGATAACAATGAAGTCTGCCATTTTTCCCACATCTCTTCTCCTCGTTACCATACATGTATTTTCTTCATATGCCATGAACTTGTGACGTATTGCAAATGTATTAATATTCGTCAGGTGTATTTTCATATATTTACATACATTAGTGTTGAAGGATCTGCATAATGCACTGCCAGGGGTAATGGAGCTAATTCCCTTTAAACCTTATGCTTCACGTTCACCCCTTGACACTGGGAAATGTAAGTTGACTTTTTTAACCTTGTCTGCTCATTTACACATGTGCATCATGTTCTTCACCTCACCTATTTAAAGTATAAGCAAGTTATATAATATGCATTGCTGAGTAAATGCAAATGTGCATATTTTGCATCCAAATTGAAACAAAATGTAATGTAACGGCAGCTGAAACTGTTTTGTGATGACGTTGGCTTGTCAGCGGCACGCCAGCGGCTAATATCTTTCCGCTGCTCTCCATATGAAGCGAAGCGTTAACACGCAGCTAGCTAGGGCTTTCACGACTACAGATTTTTACTAGTTTGCAAGTTTTTCATAATGGTAGTCGACTAGTCGTGATGCAAGAAAGACGCAGAGAGAAAAAAAGTTCAATGTCTCACTATGTAGGATCACACTTTATAAACATACAAAGAAAATAAATAGCAATATGGTTATTCTCAACCAAAAAACAAAATAACCAGTTGTCAACAAGAGAGTCCGGCTGCCCTGGGCACGGGTTTCAGCTGGCAGCCAGATTGCCATGAAGACGGACGTAAATACATAAACGATAGCCTAGCGTTGTATTGAATTACCATGATATACCGTATAACGTTACATATATTACACTGCAACAATGAACAACTACAGCATTTTACATTTCACAATTCCTAACACCCACATCATTTTTTTAGCTGCTGCGATAAGAAACTGGAATCACCAAAATGACAGCCTAGCTACTAGCTAGTTAGTGGTGGTACAACAAAAATAAATACAGTGTGTTGGTCGAGAACACATAACTCTGTGTCATTGTCCTGCTCGCTTATAACGCCCACCCTGCCTTCTTTTGGGTTAGCGTTGAGAAAGCATAGAGTTGACTTCCGCCAACAGCGCTGACTAGTGGTTATAGTAGTCAACTAGTCTAGTTGACTAGCTGGTGAAACCCATACGGCCAGCTAGCTACAGTATGTTTTATTACTTTTACGTCCACTCCATCGACTTAAAAGAAGTAGACACATAGACGGCCCATTCATTTGATTCGATTTGCTCAGTGGTGCAGTGAGGCAACAAAATCCCTCGATATGGCAGTTGACATCTTGGAACACATTCGTCTGTGGGCCTGCTGGGATCCTCTGGGTGCTTTACCACCGGTCTCCACTACGCATGGCCGCCTCGAGCGCTGAGCAGCAACCTGGGCCCCTGATCCGATCTAATCTCCTGTTTTACTTCTAAATGAATCCATGCTATCTTTAATAAAACGCCCCCAGGTTTGTCCCAGCAGTCAACTTGTACATTTAAATGTCTCACGAGTTAGGGTTATGAGAAGACACTTCCTGGATGCATGCTGACCCAAAACAGATACACACACACTGGTTCATTTGTTGACATCAAGGAAGGGTTTGGATGATTACATGCACAAAAAACCCTTATCCGAACCACCATCAAAATGGTTGCATCAATGAGAGAGCGAGACACACACACACACACTGGGGAGAGACAGAGAGAGATAGACATGCGTTGCGTACAGAGAGACGCAATCATAAAGATACAGAGAGAGAGAGAGAGAGAGAGAGAGAGAGAGATGGGGGGAGAGACACAGACACGCACAGAGAGAGAGACAGGCACACAGTGAGAGAGAGAGATAGGGGGAGAGACCGAGAGACACAGACGCAGACTTGCACAGAGAGAGCAAGAGAGAGAGACACTCGCACATACACGCACAGAGAGAGACACTCGCACACACGCACACAGAGACAGAGAGAGAGACACACACACAGATATGTTCTTTCTACAACATAGTGTGCTTTGATGTTAGCTTTCTAGGAACCAACAGGGCTGAGCGCCTGTAGGCCTCCCTGCACAACCTTTCCAAGGTCAGAGCTCTTAAACCAGGGAGACACTTGAGTTTAAAATCTTGTAACAGCCGTGCTATAGAAAGCCATCGCCAAGGGACTGTTATCTTTAAGGATCCCCCAAAGATGCACACTCACTCACTCACTCACACACACATGCTGACACACGTCACACACAGATGAGGACACATGCACAACGAACGTCTCACACACAAACACTTACACACACATCACACATGGATAAGGACAAACGCAAGCACACACACACACACACACACACACACACACACACATAAAGACACACGCAACCATGCACACATATATGGTCACACATCACACGCAAAAGGACACATGCAAACACTGACACGCATACACATAAACCCGTCACACACACTTACACACATGTACAATGAGCCTTTTAAGAGTCTTGTGACCATGGTAAGAGCACCTACTGCCCTATAGAGGGCACCTGAATGACAGATCCAAAAGGACACGGTTTAATGAACAGCATTGAGAGGTCGCTGGTAGTAAGAATGCTTGGTATATGTGCTGAAGGGCAGGGGCAGATTAAGAGGCACCAGCCAGAGCTAGGGGCTGCCGCTGGCCCTTTAAGGACCCTGGCAGATATGCCCAAGGCACCGGTCGACATGTTATGGAGACAGACTAGATGGGAGGAGAGTGCAGGGCGTGTTGACTGCACTAATGTATGCAGAGGCGGTTTATTTAATATGACAGTACTTTAGTTTGAACAATGGAGTCTCTCTTGACCCAAATCAGGGCTCATCTTTGGCCTCTCGTGCTTCTCTACTCGAGCACAATGGAGGCACTTGTTCAGGTGACATCGTGATGTTTTTGCATGACTGAGCGCTGGTTTATCTGCCCTGCTCCGCTCCCCGTAATTAAAGCGTGCAGCATGACACCCAATGGAAGTTTTAGTCTGAGCACTTTTTACTTTGTGGCTAAAGTAATCAAGCAGCACTAAACACAGCCAGGTGCTAAATATGAGCTGGTGGCCATATTGGCTGATTATTTAATTAGACTCTTAATAGGCTAAATTAAAATACACTGAAGTGATCCAATTTGCTACTTGTTATGTCAATTTTCTAAATGACCAGTTTTGCATTTCCATTGTCCGCCTAATGATGCGAAAATTCCCATTCTTCCCTCCTGTGCGCGTGTGTGTATGTGTGTGTGTGCGTACACGCGTGTGCTCCGTGTGCAGGCAACATCTTTGTGGTGAGCCTGGCGGTGGCGGACCTGGTGGTGGCCATCTACCCGTACCCCTTGGTGCTCTCCTCCATCTTCCACAATGGCTGGAACCTGGGCTACGTCCACTGCCAGATCAGCGGCTTCCTCATGGGCGTCAGCGTCATCGGCTCCATCTTCAACATCACCGGCATCGCCATCAACCGCTACTGCTACATCTGCCACAGCCTCAAGTACGACAAGCTGTACAGCGACAAGAACTCGGTGTGCTACGTGCTGCTGATCTGGGCCCTGACGGTGGTGGCCATCGTGCCCAACCTGTTTGTGGGCTCGCTGCAGTACGACCCGCGCGTCTACTCCTGCACCTTCGAGCAGTCGGCCAGCTCGGCGTACACCATCGCCGTGGTGTTCTTCCACTTCATCCTGCCCATCATGATCGTCACGTACTGCTACCTGCGCATATGGATCCTGGTCATACAGGTGCGGCGGCGGGTGAAGCCGGACAACCGGCCCAAGCTGACGCCACACGACGTCAGGAACTTCGTCACCATGTTCGTGGTGTTCGTGCTGTTCGCCGTGTGCTGGGCGCCGCTGAACTTGATCGGCCTGGCCGTGGCCATCAGCCCCGAGGCGGTGGTGCCGCTCATCCCCGAGTGGCTCTTCGTGGCCAGCTACTTCATGGCCTACTTCAACAGCTGCCTTAACGCCATCGTGTACGGCGTGCTCAACCAAAACTTTCGGCGCGAGTACAAGCGGATCGTGGTGTCCCTGTGCACGGCCCGCATGTTCCTTCAGGACAGCTCCAACGACGCGGTGGAGCGGCTGAAGAGCAAGCCGTCGCCGCTCATGACCAACAACAACCAGGTCAAAGTGGACTCGGTCTGAGAGCCACGGATGTACTTGTATGTGTTGTCGTGTTGTGAAGAGTGGTGTCTTTCTAAAGAGTTGCCACGTTCAATAAGCTGTTTGTAAAGAGTTGCCACACACCACAGGAAATAAAGTATGCTAGCAAGAATCTCGCCAGCGGTGGAAATAATCAATCAATGGGTGCGCTTTGTGTCCTTTTAACAAACACTTTTATCCGGGTTTTTTCCAAAGCTGGCAGGAAAAATAAATTAATGATTTACAATTTACACAGATGATAAAAATATGTAAAAATATCATGTATTATATATATTTATTTTGTTTAAAGTGTTCTGTAGGTATAATAAGTTTGTTTTATCCCGTGGTTACTGTCCAATGTGGGGGTTTGTAATGAATTGATAAAAAAAAAACAATATTTCTACAGATCTACGACTACATATCACCCTAAGTGGTTGTCGTGACGTAATAAGTAAGTTGTAATAACCTGGTATAATGGTGAGACACTGGTACACTAACAAGGAACAAACACTGAGTTGCTGCTGTATTGTGATAAAATAAAGTAACTGTCCCTTATGTAACATTAGGTGAAATAAATACATGTTAGAAGAAAAAGAAGAATTAACGTTTCACAATCTATTTTCTCTAGTGTTTTTTTTTGTATTGACACCTGTCAAGTCCTTGTACTTTATGCATGGATATGAGGATTTCATCATATGCAAAATAAAGTTCTGATACGAAAGTGAAAAATAACTTTTCTTACGACATACTAAAATATATAACTAACTGAAGAACCGACTTTCTTTTGAGCGAAATAATTGTTTCAACACAATTCTACTGAGAGGTTGTTAAAACTAGTTCACAAGTGGGCTACTAGGTCAGCAACAACTCTGCCCATATAGACTCATCTCAACCGCCAACAATTGCCTTAAAATTCTACATAAAACAAGATGGGCCGCTTATTTTCTTGTACTTGTGTCTTCCTGTCCATGTGTGTTTGGATGTGTGTGTGTGTTCCTGTCCTAGCTATCAAGCGATGAGTAAAGACCAAGAAAAGAACAAAACAATGCAATGTGATTTCAGTGTGACATCTGATTCACCCCTCGTGAATCTCAAGCACTCGGCACTATATGGGTGGCGTGGATCGTATACATGCTCTCTCTCCCATTCCCATGCGTGTTACCCAACATGCGTGGGCAATCGGGTTAGTGGGACAAAGACAAAGACAAAGGCAGGATAACACGCCACAACATTCAAAACGAGCGGGTGTGCATTTGCCGTAGCGTGCGCACGGCTTACATAACAGCCTTCTGAGCATCGTGTGCTGCTGTGCAGGGAGCTGAAAGAGGCCCCCCGCGACCCGCCACCGCCCCCCCCCCCCCCCCCCCCCCCCAAATATTAATATTGATGTGGGTGGGGGGGGGGAGGAAAATAATAGTATTATGTTTTT
>JAOPJI010000101.1:10217346-10227840 GCA_027122695.1 Merluccius productus
AAGCTAAGGGAGTAAGGAGTTAAGCTAAGGGAGTAAGGACTTAAGCTAAGGGAGTAAGGAGTTAAGCTAAGGGAGAAAGGACTTAAGCTAAGGGACGAAGGAGATAAGCGAAGGGACAAAGGAGATAAGCTAAGGGAGTAAGGACATAAGCGAGGGGAGGAGGTTTAAAAGCAAACCGACCAACGCGTAAGGCTAGGGTCGTGTGGGGATAAGCTGTGGGTGTAGGGTGTTAAGGTAGGGGTGTAAGGGGTTTGGGGGGGGGGAGTACACAGGGTGACAAGGGGAGGAGGGGGTGTTGTACAGAAAACTGTCTATCAGAAGTTTGGACTTGTTATGAACAGTGCCATCTGCCTTGCAAAAAAAGGTAAAATTGTCTATGAAGTTGAATCTCTTTAAGATTGTGAGCAGCCATATGCTCAGCTCAAGCAGCTGGTTAGACATGTTAACTCCTGTGTTTTCTGTTGGCGCTGGCCTTCTAATAAATTATTCAATTTCTCGCTTGGCCATGCTGTAAAAAACTCCAACAAAGTCTTTATCCCTCTTGGCGAATATTATCTTTACCACATGAACAATGATTTGATTATATTTTGGGGTGGTCAGAAAATATCTGAGGGGATTTTTTTTGTGGCCAGAGGCTTTGGTAATGTATTCCAGTAACACTTTGCATTTAGGGGCCCTTGCTAGGGTGCTGCGTTTGTGCAGAAGTCAGGTGAAAAGCTCCTACTCCAGGGGTGGCTGATTGGGCTTGGGGCATGTCTGACTCCAATTAAATTCTCTTCACGTCGTTGTGCACATTGTACCCAATTTCATGCAGATGATCAGCCCCAGAGTTCCCAGTTCACGTAGAAATACAGTAGTAGTGCAACAGCGGTTTAAACTTCTTTGGTCAGTTGTGACCAAATTATGTGTATTAGAGTCATCCAGGATCGAATTAGGCTGGATCCCATTCAGGAACACAGGGAAATCACAATTTTGTTCATGTTTTGGGCTTTGCTCCAATACCAATGGGGGGGATACTACACTCTGTTCTCAGTTTGTTTCACTGCCAGGTTTTAAGTTACAGAGTCATTCTCATCTATTGTTAGTCTACCACTATGAGCCTGCTGTGGTGAGACAGACTTTAGCGGCTTACAGATGGATGGGTCCCTGTCTCTCATATGTTTAAAGCAGCTGTCCTCTTCTAAGTTAACAATAGAATGGAGAGCCGAGAAGGACATCGAAGATAACCTTGACTTGTTCAGCTTCGAATTCTCTCATACAGATGGAAAAAATGACTATTGTTGTGAATTGTGCGTGTCTATGCCCAACAATCATTATTAGATGTCTTCCTTTTTTTCCCTCCCTAAAGTCTTTCTTTGTGTGCGATGAGATGTCTGTTATTGTGTTATTACACGGCTTTGTTGAATACTCGATTCTGATTGGTCAATTACGGCATTATACGGTCTGTTATTTCTGAATAGCAGACCGCTGCTGTGAATAACAGTCTTTAACTTAACATTGCTAACAAATAGCCATGTAATAAGTGATATAATGTACAGCGAGCCGGTCATTATTGCGAAATAAACCCCTTCAGGGTTTATCGGCTTCACGCCGGGGTCCTGATCACACCCTGTCGGGGTTTATTTTGCATAATGACTTGTACATTATCCCTTACTTGTGTCCGACTCTGTAAGGGAAAGCAGCAGTGATTTAAGACCACCCCCTGCTTTTGCAGCAGATATTAGATTACTTGCCAGCTATGTGAACCTGGAAATGTTGAGTACACCAAAGTTGTTAGAAATGTACGGTGTGACACCAGCATTTAGAAACCAAATGCTAACTTGTATAAATTGGGCAATTTGTATAATTATCAATAATTAGCATATAATCACATACATGGACAGTATTTCAGCAACTGTTTGGCCTACTTGGACAATAGTGGTTTTGGGGGTTATTGAGGATGATACATCCATTTCTGACAGGGTTAGGGGCCAATTTGTTTCAGTCAATCAATCAATTGTTTCAGCGGATACTGAATCTATTGGATTGGACCGATAACTGATGTGTTTGAAAGAATGGAACTTGTATAACTTCAAGCCTCATCATGAGTGATAATACTGTCTGCTCTGCTGAGCATCCTGATGTGAACTCCTATGCTGTGTGTGCACAGGAGCTCACCCTGCCTCCACTTGTTTGTCTTGTTCTTCATTACTTTGTCGCCACTGGGTAGAGGGGTTGTCAGTGAGAGTTGGTGCTAATTCATATAAAGTGTATAAGGAGTAAATACTAACACTGATGCCTAATAGAATAACAATAAAAGTAGGGTAAATTAAGTAAAATAAGTAAACTAAAATAAACTAACTAAAATAAATATATATTCATATGTATTCTAGGTATGTGCAAGGACTGTAGCAATGGGGATGGCACATACAAATAAAATACATACATGGAATTGAGTGTATGTACCACAGTGAACATAATGGAAAAGTAATGGAAAGTAAGGGTTTGTGCAAGACACTGAAGGTAGTAATTACTTCTCAAATAGAAAGGACTCAATTCTACCAAGCATTTATGTGTCTACAAAAGATGCAATAGTCTGTGTATTATTTAGATTGGGTGAATAATAGTCTGTGTATGTATACATCAGAATTGAAAGAGATTAGGCTTTTGCATGGGGGCAAGTTGTACAGACGAAGCATGATGGAGAGAGTGTATTGTGTAATTGTATGTGTTATGTGTATTAATGGGTACTTTGTGTATTATGTGTGCGTGTGGAGGGGGAGAATGTGTCACACATTCAACTCAATTCACTCGTCGAACTCAATGACCAACAAAAGCCCTTTGAATGTGTATTCATGTGTCTAGGTCATGTGTGTGTCAGGCATCAGCGATGGCAATTATATTGTATTGTCTACCTAGCAGTTGTGTAATAATAGTAATACATTACAAAACAATATTACCTCAATGCAGTTACATAGCCAGGGGGGGATATTGGGTTCAAATACCCCCTGAAATATAAACATGTGTTTTAAATGTACATATTTATACATCTTTGTACACATAAATGTATAAATACATTTTCACCGTTGTTTCATTACATTTTTGGATTTGGATTGTAATAATATCATAATTCCAACAGATCAACAGAAGATGCCATTTCTAAATTGGGTCATTAATAAAATCAAGGGGGGACAAAGTAGCTTTCGACACCAATAACTTCTTTCTATGTCTAGCTACATATTGTAAGTCCCGTACAATCTGTGTTTCTAAAATTGTATCAATCCCCCATTAAATCAATTCCTGGCCACGCCACTGCCTCCATGTATCATTTCACTTCACCATGAAGGCAACCTAGTCCAGTGTGCTGGACGGCATTGCGTTGCGTTGCCATGTTGTCAAACAGTGGCCCCCTCCTCTCCTGATATCTACAGACATATCCACAGCCTGGAAGGCTTTTGATCCCTGGGTGGGTCCTGGTGCACTAGGCAGCCAGGTGGTTCCCCTGAATCCACCGTGGGAGATGAAAGCGGTTGAGTGTGATCAGAAGGTTAGGACAGATGGGCTTTCCTGGAGCAGTGACTAGCAGTGTGCATTGGAGTAGACCACACAATCCCTCAGGACCTCCATGTGCTGTGTGCTTTTTATGGTTTTCTGGAGAGATATGCTTCTGCCCAGGACCACATAAATGCTGCTCCCTGTCCACCATGGACATCGGTGATCCACCGGAAGATCGCACATTGGGATGGTTGAAATTCAAGTATTTTATAATTGAATGCAAATGTAGGCAGCAAGTCCACAAATGGCATTCTGTGGCAAATGTTCAGGGGGATTGAAGAAGCTGAAGTATCCCCCCTCGATGTGAATCGAGATTTGAATAACCTCCTAATGTCAATATTTCACCAAGTTTGACTCAATTCAGGATATCACCGGATGTCCACACTAGACCGTGAAAAAGACCCATTTCACACAAATTTGGAAACAAGTGATGCCTTGTTCAGAGAAGTATGTCTTTGCTTTATGACTTAAACCATATTCTCCATGGCCACAGCAAGCCTGGCTGAAGCTCAGCACAAATCCTGTCTTAATGTCACAGAGGAGGGTGACAATAAAGAAAGAAGTCTGCTGGTCTTATCCCTTAGTCCACAAGTCTGGACTAAGAGCATTAAGCCGTACGCAGGTGGTGTGTAACAAAGCCTCAATGAAAGAAGCTCCTGCCAGATCCCACCTGACCTAACTGCCAAGTAGTTTGCACAACTATCTAAACGGCGTTTCATTCATGAAAGACAACAGAGAGTGTGAGTCATTTCCTCCTGTTATCCTGTGATAACAACAGGGAGTAATTTAATTATCTGTGATTCATTTAGCTTTTCATCTACAATATTTTTCCTATCAGTGGACAAAATGTGTGTCATTTAAGATGTGACATTTATGATAAGCAGACATGGAAATGAAACATAAGACAGTGTTCGTATCAATAGTTCATCGGAAGTACAAATGTAGATATGCCCTCCTGTAGATCTCCTGACAGCCACAGTGGCATTCAATTTTGGCCATTTTAGCAGGAGATTTTGGCTGCCGGTTGGTTGCCTAGCGATGAAGGATCGTGTTTGAGTAAGGAAAGGGCAAGAGTTTATAGTATAGAGTTTTCTTTTGTATTTCTCAGTTTTTTGTAGTTCTTCCAAGGGACATCAGATGCCTTTTTAAAATTAACTAAGAACAAGGTAAATGTAGTTGAATAGAAGAAACTCTTTAAAAAAGGACTAAACATGAGCAGTTATAATAATTGGGACGTTACAGCTGTTGCTTGTTACAGCAGGTTGCTGAGATCAAGGAGAGACTCCGATACATTTAGTTTCTGTTCCTTTAGTTTGAAGTCGCTGGAGGAGCAGATCACAAGAACTATTCAGATGGGCTGTTAAATGCTAAAACTAACGTGCTATATTATTGGTGAAACTATAGAATCTAACGACCATTAACAGGGAAAATGATGTTACAGCCGGTCAAAGGCGATCATTATCTCATTGTGCGCTATAAAATTGTTCTGTGTATGCAATACACATTATCTAAAATACAAAAAACACTATATATATCAGTTTAACAGAGAACAGAGAGAGAGCTATGTTTAGGAAGTAGGGCTTCTAAAATAGTTTCCCCTTTCATCTCTCAGTGCCATTAAACAGTGCCACACCAATAGCCGGCTAAAGCGGGTTGGCTGAATTCTCCACTTTCCTTCCTGATAGATATTGGTTGCCTTTGATGTTGAATCAATAGCACCGGGAGAGACAGCAGAGGCGAAGAGAAAGCATTGAGGTGCGTTCGGGAAGATGGCTAGAAGAGTCTCTTCTATTCTCCATAAGCATCGTTCTCATTCTCACTAAGACGAGAAAAGCGCCAAAAGCCAAAAATGCAACAGTTATGCAGAAATTGTAAGCATTTAAAACAAAAAAAAGGCTAATCAATTGACATGCTATATTTACCACTATTTAATGAGATCGTAGAAGACGCACATTAAAATTTGATGCTACAGTATATCTAATGTCATTTTTTTGTTGGTGTCACGGCTGCATCTGTTTCAGTCTCATTGTAGGTTTTTTCTTGTCTTGTTTGTCCTCTTGGTTTAGACTTCCCTGTGTTTGGCAGGCTCTGATTGCCTGTCCCAGCAGATCTTCAGTGTATACTCTGTGCTTTGGAGTTGCCAGTCTGCTCTCTGTTGTGTCTCGTTGCTTGTTATCCTGAGAGCCATGCATGTTTCCCACTGGGCACAGACCTGGGTTTTTGGTGAGGTGTTGACATATGCAACGCTGTAGCTATAGCATCCCCTGGTCTGGATGTCTCTGATTATCACTTGGGATTGTGATGGTTATTTCTCTGCTGCTGCTGTTTCTACGATTTACTTCTTAAATCGTAGGATTTACGAGATACTTTTATCCCAAGAGACTTGCAGTGATATTTTTGTCATTTTTTAGATGTCATTAATCAGCAGGTAAGGGTAAGGTATCTTGCTCAAGGGTGCCTAAAGGTGGACTACTGACTTTGGGGTTCAAACTTTCAGCTGGGAGCCAAATACCCTAACCAAACACTACTAGACTATTCTGCCGCCTGATCCAGATTTGGTTCCCTTTGCAAAGTCCCTCCAGCTTGGTCTGTGTTGCATTCTGGGCATGTCAAACTAGAAATCACTCCAGACCTCCCATTAGGTATCTGGCAACTCCTGCATCCTAGCTAGTGCCATCCTGACTAAAATCAAGTATTACAATTGAAAATCATTTCCTCCATCCTATTGCTGTTGCTTTCTCCCCCGGAAGGCAACTCTGACATCATCAGTGTTGGACATTTTCCAAAGCCACCTACTTCGATCCAAAACATCACACTGCAGTGTAACGATATCTGAAGTTGTGTTTGTTCTCAAGGTTATTTTATAGTCTGCGGTTCAGCTCTCTAGTAAGAAAGTTATTCTGTTCCACATTGAGATCTTTTTTTATCAGCCATTTGCATTTCAATCAGTAGAGGAATCTTTTGAATCAACAGCTTGTGTGCACCAGCCAACAGCTGGAGCGTACCATTTGTTTCACAGTATACATCACAGTTACAGTATTAAAAGCATAGAATGATGGCTACAACCCTCTTGTCTCAGTTCCAGTCTCCCCATTTAAACCCTAGCACATAGTTGGGCGTCAGGACAGACGCACATTTGGAGCCCTCCCATAGAATCAATTAAGCACCATTTTGATTTCTTCTTGGGGTAGGAAGAAGAGGTAAGAGTTCCCTCAGCCCAGCTACTAAACACAATGTATGTACATAACCATGTTTAATCGATGGTGTAATTACCACGATGACCTATTATTATTCCATGGTCTCTCTAGTGTGGAAAAACTGATTTTTCCTGAAGATCCCAAGATTAATACGTTCCACATGTTCTGTCACCCCAATTGCTCCCCATTGCAGAAATCATATTTTACAATATAAGGCACTATATTAAATCTAGAAAATTGAGATTACACACGCGCACATGAACATGCATACACATACACCTACATACACATACACATACATACATACACACACACACACACACACACACACACACACTATACTGATACTTTTAGCAATCACTGCAGTAAGTTAATTGAAAACCAGACCAATATATGTGATTTAACCAGGTATGTAAGAGATACACTGTAAGTAATTGCTTTTTAATTGAACACATTATAAATAGAAAAGCCAATTTTCTAGCGATTCTGTGGCTACGTGAAATGAATAAAACAAATGTGTACTGTCCAGATATCGTGTACCTTTGGTGCGTTACAATATTACCTAACAGTAATTATATTTTTCGTGACATGTGCAATTCTCTCTCACAAATTGTTCTTATCTAATGACATTATTTATTTATTCGCAACTGTAAGGAGGAGCTTTTGATGGCATGGAAATGATTGCTTGATCATTTGCTCCTGTTTCCCCCTAAAGTTATTGGTAACACACTCAGCCCTCAGAGTTAAGGCTGGGGGATGTAGGGATAGAGTCAGGGTCATGGTTATGTTTAAGATTAGGTGGGGGTTAGGGATAGAGTCAGGGTCATGGTTATGTTTAGGGTTTTTGTGAGGTGGGCGGTTAGGGTCAGCATTATGATTTTTTAGAAATTTGTCTTTGCTTGCATGTGCAAAAGTCTGCATCAAAAAACATCCAGACAGGATCCATTAAAACACATTTGCATAAAAACACAATAGAAGCTACATAACATTAAAAGGATCACCAGGTCCTCGAGGGGGAGGACTGAATCAGGGTTACATAAATAGATATCATGGATATGGATATATAATGGATATATTGTTAGGTTAGGGTTATTGTTAGGGCTATATGTTGGGTTTGGGTCAGCATTATGGTTTTGGTTATGTTTAGGGTTAGGTTCAAGGTCAGGGTTATGTAATCTAACCCTCAAATACAATGTAATGGCAGCTGTGGTGCCATATATGTTATGTACATTTATTTAGTTTGTGATTTTAGCAACTAATCCATAATGCATCACAAACTGCCATTACTTGAGTTTAGCAGCAGGTAAACCTGTTGGCCTTAAATCATATTTTAATACCCTAAAAACCCCTCAACTGTGTCATCAAAAAGTATTCGCTTGAGCAAAGCCATTACACATTACGATCAGAGAAATGATGAAGAACCCCAGTCGCTAATACGTCAGTGCCACCTAAATAAAGACCTAGGTATGTGTTCTCCCCTTCTATGTCAGCTATTCAATCATCATTCAACACCAGTGATGTGTGTGTGTGTGTCACCAGCCGACCGACACAGCTCACAGAGTGCCCAGGCCAGTGATGTCTCTCAGTCACGTCTTCTCCTTCTCAAAGTCACATAAAAGTAGGCGTCAGCAACCCTGCGTCTACGTGGAGGACACGCGGGATCAGACCTCAGGGCTTTTTGCCATGCATGCAGGCGATGTGATTTTGTGGATAAATTCTGTGAGTACCTTAATGCGGTGTCTACTGTACGGCATGTCAATATGTGTGACACGGGACATTGTTATTCGCCGACGCAGCAGTTCACTGCCTACTTGGCATTTGAGTCGACATGCCCTGAGGTACTAAGTGATGTCCACTTCTTTTAGTTGTATCCATTAAAGTTAATTTACTGATAGTTTTGCACAAATCAGGTTTGCTATGTAATTAAAAGTCTCCATTATATACTATCTACTAATTAACACAAGTTAACACAGAAATTACAAATAAATAGCAGGTCAAATGTAAGCAGCCATATTGTGTTCATTGAGTGACATGATTGTCAACGGACAAACTCACTTTTAGGTCACCATTCCCTCTTTTTTTTCTCTGTTTACCTAGCTTGCCCCTGGAACATGATCTAATAACTGCATATTTTTAGCGCTGTCTTTGTGATTCAGCTCAGCCAACTGAACTGGCTAACGTCCCCACACAGATTCTAAGCACATCTCATGGTTCCTCTGGCACCCAAAAACATATGGATCTACTTCAGACAGGGGTGTCTGAAGTGTGCATGTGTGTGTGTGTGCGCAGGCATCTGTGTGCATACTTGTGTGTGAGTGAGACATATGTGATTGTGTATTGTGTATGCATGTGCATCGTGCGTGTGTGTGTGTGTGTGTGTGCGAGACATGTGTGCTTGTGTATGCGTGCATGGGTGTGTCTGCACAAGAGCATATGTGTGTGAATTGTGTATGTACGTGTCAGTGTGTGCACAAGAGCATATGTGTGTGTGTGTGTGCACACATTTGCATGTGTGTGTGTGTGTGTGTACGCAAGAGCATATGTGCTTGTGTATTGTGCGTGCGTACATGGGGGGGAGGGGGGTGCGGCGCAAGGGAATGTTTTTGTGTATTGTGTGTACATATGTGTGTGTGTGTGTGCGAGAACCTAATGTGCATGTGTATTGTGTGTGCGCATGTGCGTGTCTCTGAGTGTGCACGAGGGGCATGCGTGCACGTGTTGTGTGTGCGCAGGAGAACATATGTGCGCGTCTATCATGTGTATGCATGTACATAATTGGAAGCCCGCCTGGGACACAGATCTGATAGAATGGGGCTTCGTTTGGCACCACTGTTGTTCCCCAGCCACAGTACAGGTCTTTGAAAGGCTTTTATCTCCTCATCAGAAGAGAGAGTTGGCTCATTACCTCAGTGTCAACGTGTACATTCAGAAACACCTCCTGAACCTCTTCACGTGTATGCGGTGCCATGAGGTCACCCCACCCGACCGTGTGTGGCCGCGGGGTGTCTTATTAACATATTTTTGGTTTCTGACTGACGGATTTTTTTTGGTTTGCCCGAACGTCTCTGAGGATTTAACAAAAATCCCCGTGTACAACATGGTGAGAACACAGTATAATCCGAGCACTTTCTAAGTGAATAAGCTTGTCTGTTGGGAGCCTCTGTGATTGCTGTGAGAACGCCTGCTTGGCTCCGGGTCCGTGGGCCGTTTTAAGTCTCCGTTGTTTGGCGAGTGGAGAGTCCACGATGAGGGGGAGCGAGCCATCACATTGTTTGCGATGGAACGAAGCCATTTGACCTGGCCCTGGCTCTGGTCAAAGCAAAAGAAAGAAATTAACTAACTTTCCCTGTTCTATTTGTTTTAGCAAGCGAGGCGGGCCAAGGCACACACCCTGAGCACTCACACCATAAGTTAGGGGTCCTCTTGGTAAACCCTTTGCATGATACGTGTTTCACTTCAGGTTAAGCCCTCTGGGAGAGGTTGATAATTGGCATCGGAAGGATAGGAAGGATGAGGGTGGGGGGTGAGGAGGGAGAGAGGGTCGGGGGGAGAGGAGGGGGTGTTCGAGGTGATGGCTTCACTTAATAAGCAGCCCAACGCGCCGGAGAGGAGGATGCGGGGGCGGGGGTCTCGGATCACATAGCCAGAGCACCCATGCAGATTAACGAGGAGGGTTGGGGGGGGGGGGGGGGGGGGCTAGTTTGGTTTGGGGGCCTCCTTTGGGGCACTGGGCGCTGGGGGTTTCCTTTTAAAACCCATGTTA
>JAOPJI010000101.1:10231103-10242492 GCA_027122695.1 Merluccius productus
GAGAGAGAGAGAGAGAGAGAGAGAGAGAGAGAGAGAGAGCAACTGCATCAATACACTAATAAACATGAAGATGATGATGACAGCAGCAATGATGGGGGACAGCGAGCAGCAACAACAGTAACTGTAGCAATGATATTACTTAATAATAGACAGGTCCAAGGTGACGCCTGTGCCCCATGCCTGCCTCTAGTCCTCCCACTCTGTGTTACATATTTATATACTGTGCTCAGCACAATGACTCGCTTGTTAGCAATTTTGCACAACCGGTAAAGTTCATAGAACACCTCTTTGAAAGGCTCCAGGAACACAGTGAACTCCAATACACTGGCCAGGCTTTGCATTGCTACTTTCCTTTTCCTTTGTAACCTGGGACCTGCAACAGTATTGCTAACCCACCATCCTTATAAAGTGCTGTTTTCCAGTTTGAAAATAAGGGAAGCGAAGAGACAGATCAAGGAGCAGAGGGGAGTGAAAAATGTCTGCATACATTAGGCTGCACAGGACCCACCACTCTGGATTGTGAAATATCTAAAAAATATAAATACACGCAAGATGAGTCCCTGTTATTTTAGTGCTCTTTGTCAACCTTGAAATCTGAACCACTTCTGCTGCAAGGCCTGCTCTGAACGCAGGGTTGGTGGGAGCTTTAATTACTGGGAACAGCTAAAACATAAATCAATTACCATGGTTAATATGTTTATCTGCCAAGTGGTTATCTTGTGAAATAGTTGTGAAAAGGAAGAAAACGCATAACAGGCTCATGTTCTGACTTTCAGTCAGTTGCTGCAGATAGGTGGCTCCTGGTGTAGCCCTCAATGGTCCTCTCAGGCTGGCTCTGTGCGGGCAGGTCCATGGCTGCTAGTTAGTTGGCCCTGACTGGTGGAGCATTGGCTCGGACCTGCACTGGACTGCACTGCATTTGTCTGACTCTGAAATTACTTTTCTTAAAGAAACCTTGGATATCCTGCTGTGTCTGAATCTGTCCGCTTTCCATTCTTTATTTTTTTCCACTAAATTCTCTACAAACCATTAAGTCACTAACTAAGCCATTAAGCTACATTTGATAGCAATGGTCTGGTCTGATTAAAGGCAGAAACATTTAAGTGTGAAGCTGTTTTTGGATATGCAAATGGAGCGAATACCTTTTATGACTCAGGGGCTTAATTTCACCCACCAAACCCCAAAATAATGTTGCTTTTCTCCAATACAAATGTAACAGTAGACAACTTCTACTGCTTAAAATTCATTGGATCAGATAGCTAAGTTTACATTCCCAAACACATTTCAGTGTTTACCACATTATCGTAGCCTATTTGGGAAAAGTGATTGTGCCTTTAATCTCAAAGGCTGCAGCTATTCACTAGTCTGCCCAAATTAGCTAAGCTAACTAACTATCTACATAATATTATAATGGGACTCTTGGTAGCTTTTGAAGCCGTTCTACCTGTGAGGGTTGTTTTTACTAGGGCACCCGAGGCTTCGGTAGCCGTCCGCCATGGGTAGGCTACATCACTCACGGCTGTTGCTGTTATCTGCAGCAGAGAACCCCCCAGTCCACATATTTCAAAATATATAATTGAGTGTGTACATACCATGAACAGAGACATGGTGTTGTTCATTTGTCGTTCCTCTCCTGCTATTTGACGGTTGTGAGAAACGTGTTGCTGTGACTCCGCATCGCAAATCAAGCAGCTATTGACAGCACACTGATCCAATGGCGTCGAGCATTGTCAATGTGAGCTGTGAGAATATCTGTTTCCAGTTGACTGCGCCTGCCTCTGTATGAGCCAATTAACATTTTGTATACATTTCTGATCAATCAGGGCATCTCTTCGTTGATTGGTTCGGGGAACCCATCTTGCCTGTCAATCACATGGTGGGTGAATGCAACAATTCTCAATGGTGGAGAAACATAGGGATGGAGGCTAAATCGCTCTTTTCTGCTCTCTCTCTTCACAAATCACAGCTCTTACATACAGCACCTTTAATGCATGTCAAGGAAAAAAAATCAATCCCATTGGGATGAAGCAAATGCTAGAGACTGGGGTATGAACTTATAGTGAGCTGGTGGAAACTTTTCCAATCAGACAGGGATATGGGGACATGACCTGTATTTTACAGATAATTTAGCTGTGAGATTAGGTGCGCGCCCACTTCAAAGGGGTCCATGAATGCATGGCCTTGGTACCTTCAGGGTTCGTACATATATATATATATATATCACAGTGAGAGAGAGAGAGGGGGGGGGGGGGAGAGAGTGAGAGAGAGAGGGAGAGGGAGAGGGAGAGAGAGAGAGAGAGACGGACAGAGGGAGAGGAATGAGAGAGAGAGGAACGAGAGAGAGAGAGCGAGAGAGAGAGAGGAACAAAAGAGAGTGTGAGCGACCTTGTCTCTAGTAAGTCGAGTCCGAAGTGAGTAGCGTCGGTGTGTTGACCACACAAAGCTACTGCGTTTCTAGCGGTGTTTCTATGGAAACGCTCAGTGTGGTAGTTCTGGTGTTAATCTTTAAATTGTGAACAGCAATTACATCATAATGTGTCACGTAGCCACGATTGCAGGATAGTTTGAGCGAGAACACATGAGAATCCCTGGCAAAGTATTTTATATTAATTACTTGTGGCTATCCTTGCTGAAATGCGGTCGAATTAGGATGGTGATCTATTAATCTGATCAAATCTCTGTATTAAAACAGTGTGTATAAACACAGATGGGCCTAATGAATAGAGTTACGGCTCATGCAAATAAATGTCTCTAAATTAAGCGGCAAGCAGAAACACAATCTGTGTTGTTCTGAATAGTGTGTATCTTTGTGCGAAGTAAGCCCTGCATTCACAAGTGCACAATGTGTAGGTGGAAGTCAAAGTAAAACCCTGAAAAAAACTCAAGTGTCTCAGGCTGAAAATAACCCACTTCAGTCATGGCCAAAAACAGACGTCTAATCCATTCCTGAAAGAGGTGCTGCGTTTGATTGATTTAATTTTATAATAAATTTTCTTAACTGCTGAATGATCCGTTTTAAGTTGGGTTTCCTCAATCATAGCCTCGATTGATTTGATTCATTATCATATTATGTAATGTATGCCATTTTTTGTTGGTAATGCACAACTATATTATTTCATTTAATTTGATTTTGATGATTTGAAAGAGGCCTATTAGTACTAGTAGTAATACAATGAGACATGTTGATTTATAAAAATCTGAATTCCAATGAATACAGTGTTCTTATATATCACAATGCACAAAAGCACATGTTCATGTTACGCAAACACAACATACATGTACAGGTAAAGAAAGCCAGGGGCTGTAAATGATGCTGTGACAATAATTAATTTTTGGACTGCACTGTAGCATATATATATATATATATAGCTTTAATCGCAGATTGATAACGGAAGGCAAAGTTCAAAGAGCGTCGGATGAACAAAGTTTTCCAAGCACCTCAACATAAATCAGTAATATATTAGGTCAGTTAAGGTTATCTGGGTAACCAGAAGGGTCGAGTGGGTTTCTACTGAGAAGTGCTCCTCCTCTCCAGCTTGATGAAGATGCCCTTTTCTGGCCGCAGGATGAGTTCTCCGAGGGGGTGGAGCTCTTCTCGTCCCTGACATGCCTCGATGATGAAAGAGCGCAAGATGGACGCCAGAACCACTTTCTCCTCCATCAACGCAAAGCGCTGACCTGCGTGCAGTTACAAAAGGAACAATGGAATACTTCAAACAAGATTTTGTAATTACAGTCGACGTACCCCCTGCAGTCAAACCACACACGGCACACACACCCTTCTTCATTTCCCCTTCTCAGGATGAGTTGTGTTAATAGCAAAGTGTCATTACAAACTCAAGCCACTATCCCATAGAACAAAGGCCAATATATAATATAACATGTCCAATATAGACCAGACCGCACAGTAGATTGATACCAATCCTCTATTTTACACCAGCATTGCCTTCTGTGCTTACCTATGCAGTTGCGGAGGCCAGCTGAGAAGGGTACGTATGCATATGGAGGTCTACCCACAGAGTTCTCTGGCAGGAAACGCTCTGGCCGGAAGTCCTCTGGGTCGGGGAAGTAGCGCGGGTCGCGGTGGAGAGCGTAGGTGATGACGACGGCGTTGGCTCCTTTGGGAACCTTGAAGCCATCTACAGGCACAGACACACTTGGAGGAATAGCTCATGACCGGCTAATAGTGACTTCTCAAAATGGCCACCACTTGTGATTCATTGTGGCACGTGTTCATGCAATAACTTAATAACTGTTAAGTTATTTAAGATAAGATGTGCTTTATTTATCCAAGATGGGAAATGTGGGTGTCACAGCATAAGTACAGGAGAGTAATAAGAATATAAAAGATAAGAGATCAGAAATTGGATTTCATCCAAAGCGTACAATTGACTCATGTCAGAAAGGAGCAGGTATGAGGTCAGGCTGTCTTGCTCTAGACTGAAGGGGGATTGAACCCTGTGCCTTCCAGCTTGGAGTTGAACACACCAACAACTGCTACACTATCTGGCCCCCGTTAAGAACAACAGAGCTGTTGTGTCTTTTTTTACTCACTAATGACGATGTCGTCGCAGAGACTCCTGGCAAAGAAGGGCACGGATGGAAAGAGCCGCAGAGACTCCTTGATCACACACTCCAGGTACCTGAGCTTCTTCAGGTCCTCCATGGTCATGGGTCGCTGAGACTCACCTGAGCAGAGGTAGCAGGGGTAAAGGGGTTTGCCTGTTATCAAGTACCTTTTATATTACTAGTCGAGCAGCCAGTCCAATCCAGAGGATCCAAAATAGTCTTGCCTGATAATCTGGGATGTATGTTGTGTTTGCGTAAAGATTTTATTTTTAAGGCTACATTTTTATAGCCTCGTGAGACCATCCCAGTTCAAGTATGTGCTTCGCAATGAATGTCTGGCCTTGGCCGGGCAGCGAATGAGTTCCACATATGGGCTCAGCCTTATGTTTGCTCTTGACGAATCTGGTTGGAAGTAAAGCAAAGACATCTTCTCCTCTGAGAAAATCCTTTCGTGTGTATGTTCATCTTTTAAGATCCTTATTCACTCTATTTTGGTTAAGACAGTGTTGATTGCTCCTTCGATTTCTACACGTTCCTTGGGCAGTGCCATTGTTTTTTAAATTCGGCAGACTGCGACGCTCCTTGCTTCGTCATGAACTGAAACTCCCTCCCCATAGCGCTGTATATATGTTCTTATCATTTAGCAATTTTTGGGAGAGGCTTTCAACAGGCTCGAGGCCAGGCTGATCTGCAGGGACAAACAGAACATGAACTTGCGAGATACTTATATACTTTCCTATACTTTCCTTTCCTATACAAGAGATTTGTTTTGTCATATAAACTGACTGCTGGATTTTGCCCCAATGTTGGGAATGCAGCATTGGCCTGACGAATGAGTGCAGGGAAGGTTATGCCACATTCATATTCAGAATAAAAGGTTACAAGGCACAAGGGCAGAACCTGTTTGCATCATTCCTGCTCTTGCCACAGGCTAATCTATTTTACATCCTGGAATAGAGTGTGGAAACTCCATACACACTGAACTACACAAACACAATATTTTGGCACGCATTTCCTGGGCACTTATGTGTGAACCCACTCTCCTCTCTCTCCCTCGTTCTCTCTCTCTCTCTCTCTCTCTCTCTCTCTCTCTCTCTCTCACACACAAACAGAGCAAACGGGTCTCACCAGCAATGAGTAAGAGGAGGGGGCCCGTTGGTCATGGAAACAGTTGATGTCATGAGTTGAAAGTGAGAAGGTGAGGTGAGGAGCCATTATGTTTATTTTGAAATCCATTGTTACCGAAAACCTCCTGAAGCTCTAGCTGAACCCTCCTCTGTACCTCTGGGTGGGAACCCAGCAGGTGCACGGCCCAGTTCATGGCGGCGGCGGTCGTGTCATGGCCCTGGAGGACAAAAGGGAAAACAAAATATTAGAGGAAAGCGAGAGAGACGTGAGGTGATTTCCCCTGAAATATCCCCCAGTGTCCACAATCTAGCCTGCAGGCATCCTTGAGCAATATGCCCTAACCCCTAACCTGCTGGACATGTATCTGAATTCACTAAGTCACTTTGGATAAAAGCGCCTGCTAAATGACTAAATAGTCAATAGACAAGTCTATTTAAAAAGGATAGGGTAGTGTATTGGCGAAGGTCGCTTTGGATAAAAGCATCTGATAATAGATGACTAAATAGTAGCAAATAGAATAAAATGGTAAATGATGGTATGACCAGCATACAGTCAGTGTGTGTTTTTATCATGGGTTATTAGCCTAGTTAGACCATCCTGATCTTGCGAGTTCACATTCTGTTTCTCTCTGTAGATCAGTCTGGCCGCAAGCCCACTTTTTACAAAAATGACAAAACGATAGGAACAATCAGCGCTAGGGGGAGGGAGTTTCAGTTCATAACGGATATTTCAAAACAAAAGTGTAGAAATCGACGGAGCAATCACAAATGTTTCATCCAAGATAGACTGAATAACGATATTAAAAGAACAGAATTTACACAGAAGGCTTTTCTCATGCTTTTCTTCCGACCGGATTCGGCAAGAGAAAAGAGAGCAAGAGCATCACTCTGATTGGCTGGAGCTTTTCGAACGACGTAAGGCCACGCCTGTATTTGGAATTCAATTGCTGCCCAGCCAAGGCCAGACTGATTTTCATTAGGAAACTGGTCTTACAAGGCGAGTGGTTCACTGTGGATGAAAAGAAGCACACGCCCTCACGTCAGCAGGCATACACGTGCGTGACCATGCCTATAGAATATTTGTGTTGACGCACTGCAGAATCAGTGGTGAGATAGAGCGTTCTCATGAGTCAAGCTATTTACTCTGGTACACTGGGTTTATATGAGAAGCAGTCTGGAGGAAAATAAAATGCGGGGCAGACAGATAAAGCAAGGCAGAGTTCAGAGAGTGTGAGACATCTGTGTTTCCCAAAAACCTTACATAAACAAATTAATTAAATTGCAATATCGATTAAAGTTAATTATCCGTTGATTTGAGTTGATTTGAAACAATTTGATGCGGTGCCTGATCAACAAACACACACAACACACACACACACACACACAAACACACCCCCCCGATACACACACACACACACACACACACACACACACACACACACGCACACACACAGACACCCCCCGCCCACACACACACGCACACCCCTACACACACACACAAACATCCCCCCCCCCTCCCCCAACACACACACACAACTACACCCACACCCAGTCCTAGTGACCTCTCACCTCGAACATGAAGGTGTCCACCTCCTCCTGGATGTCCTGGTGGGTGAGCATGTTCCCCGCCCCGTCCTCCGTCTTCAGGAGCATGTCCAGGAAAGCCTGCCTTTTCCTGGTCCCCTGCTCCGACACACTGTCAGTGTCCCCCTCCAACGAGCGCAGGTGGTCTGCTCTTTCATGTATCACCTGGGGGAGGGGAGGTGGAGAGAGCAGGGGAGAGAGAGAGACAAAGACAAAGTCAGAGACAGAGAGAGATGTTGTCCTGAGGTTTTCCATCCTCAATAAACCACTCTTTCACGTTAAACTCTGTCACACTCCAGTCCGTCTTGGGTAATAGGCGTGGGATGAGATCTTGGGGGGGGGGGGGGCCGGTAGCTGAATGCATGATTTATACTTCAAAACTAAATTGCCGGACCCACATGATCAAATCGCCAGTCATATGAGCCATCCTTAGGCTGTTCGCTATTACATTACGTGTTATAAGTCTCTGAGTGGCCCAATGCCAAATACAGCTTCTCCTTTTTATTTTTTCCTCCTCTATCTTGTAGTAACAGTCGGCGCCTGCTGTGGTGTAGATAGCACTCACACTGGAGGTGAAGGACTGGAGGGTCTTCAGTCTCCGGTTGTGCTCCATCCCCTCGCCGAACATGTTGTAGCTGAGGTCTGGCCAGAACCAGGGCGTCCTCTGTCTGCGCGTGATGATGTCAGTCATCCTGGGAGAGTGAAAGTGAGCAACCAAAAAAAATAAAAAACATCATACAAAACTGAATCTGCATGCATCAATCTGCATGCATCAATGTGGGGCATTTTGGTGTGTGTGTGTGTGTGTGTGTGTGTCTGACTCACTTGTACACACACTGGACATATTCTGAACTTGAATTACTTTGGGCATAAATTTTCTTCCCCATTGCAGTCTCTGAAAAATATTACATGTTAGAAATGAGAGAACAGTACATTTTCCCCACAACACACACACACACACACACACACACACACACACACACACACACACTCACTCACTCACTCACTCACTCACTCACTCACTCACTCACTCACTCACTCACTCACTCACTCACTCACTCACATACATACACACACAGTTCAAGCACCCGTTATTATACAACGAGAGTCATCACTCTCTACTTGGACCAGGGCACCATGACTGACAAGTCAGGGATAGTCTGAAGCCATCCTCCTCACCACAGATGATGTCCAGGGCACAGAGGGTGATGTGGTTGAAGCAGTTGAAGGGGTCCTCCCCTACCTCTCTGCCCAGTTTGTCCACCAGGATGTCAGCTTGCTCGTTCATCACTTCAAGGAACTCCGTCAAGATGGAGAAGTGAAACGTAGGAGTCAGCATTTTCCTCCGCTTGTGCCACTTACTTCCGGTGCTGATCAAAAATGGGGATCCGTAGTCAACTTTATTTGTATAGATGTTAAACACAGTCAGTTGTCATGGTTCCATCTAATTGTCAAGCAAATTTTCAAAATGTGATACATTTCAAGATTTTAAAATGTTGCACGCGAAGATAATGCGAATTTGGCACACTGGTTTGGAGCAAATAAAGAAGTAGAGGTTGCTAACCAGAAACAAAACCACCAACAAAACAAAAGCTTCAGGGCTTGTCAAATCCTTTGGCGAGCATTTAATTTTGTCATTCCTGGTAGATTGTGGCATTCTGTTGCTGTTTTCCATCTAAAATGGCTGTGATGTTTTTTTCATGGATGAGACCGAAGAATATTTTGGTCTCCTCATCGGCCCACACGTGAAGCAGTGTGGGCTGAGAGAGAGACAGAGAGTGAAGCAGTGCATGGAGGCCCAGGTGAATATTATGGGGGTAAAGTACTAGATCATTTAAGTAATGGGATGCAAGCTTTACAGCAAGCTGACATTTTGAACACCATCACTAGCACTGTGTGCACATGTATTCGCCATTATTATTTGATATTTTGTTGTAACGGTATTTCTGTTAATGTGGGAACACTGTTGCTGAATGTGATATTGGTCGGCATTTAAAGGAAGTGACAGTAGTCAAAGCAGTCGTTTGATGTGGCAACCCAGTCTCACGTCAAAACATGTAATGGCTACATTGGTCCACAGCGCAAAACGTAGTAGTTTCACAATAACAGCTCTAAAATTGTGAGATGGCTACGTTTCTTTGGCCTATTCTTTTCTATTGGCCTACATCTATGTCAAGTGACCGTCAAGCTTCGGTCTGACAAAGCAAACCAGGTGATATTCCTTTTATTCTCAGTAGAAAATGCAATATTTTATCAATATCAGCAACAACCAACTGGAAATATAATATAAATATTGATCGTCTTATATGCGACATATAAGATGGTTCTAGGCTCTCGCCCTACAGGAAGTGATTCAAATAGGTTGTGCAGAGGTCATCATATGATTTTTAAAAACACACCATTAATAGGGGCCTAGAATGACTTGGGAATAAGATAGAGACATGGGGTGTCTTTTATATGAATCAGAGCATTAAACTCTACTCAAATTATACATTTGGTAGGATCTAGCCCAACAGGAAGTGGTGTAATTGGAGGGTGACCTTGAGGTCAAGTACACCTGGGAGTGAGCTAGGACCTGGCGTCCGATAATCTGCCTACACTGCCACCAAGTGGACAAAAAAATGAAGTGCACACAATGGACAACTACTTTTCGTGACAATGAGCACGAAAAAGCGTGATACTGGGTCGGAGCAAGTCACCAAAATCGGCAGCCGTAACGGGAGAAACGGGAGGGAGCGTTTGCCTATGGTCTCATGCGCAGTATCAATCGGGCAGGAAGAATTCGTAAAAACCAACAAACCAAACTGAACGAAGATTATGAAAATAAAATTCACATTTATCACTATGAATGTACTATAAACTATTACCGAGACTATCTTAAAATATTGCATTTTCCACTGAGAACTAAAGGAATATCAGCCATTTTGTTTTGCTTTGGCAGACAGAAGATCGACGGTCACGTGACGTGGACGCAGGCCAATAGAGAAGAATAGGCCAACAAAAAAAACGTAACCTGTCACAATTTCATAGCTGTTATTGTGAAACTACTACGTTTTGCGCCGTGGACCGACGTAGCTATGACACGTTTTGACACGAGACCGGGTTGTTGTTGGCATACCTTGTAAGTAAACCTGTCCCGAGCCAGGGGTGCAGAAAAACGTATGGGTAGGCCTTGTCCATGTGAACCGTGTTGCTCAGAAGAGTCTAAATACATGGCAATTAGTTAAGTCATGAAGTCCTATTATTTGTTCTGTATTCAATTGCAGTACTGTATCCCATACATCCTGAAACAAAATAGAGAAGACAGGAATGTACAAGGTAGACTATATGTCTCGCTGCGCTGTGGTTTCACCCAACATCTTTTGAACTGAACTGAACTGAATGTACCTCAACCGTTTCTGCGTGGTAGAGGACCACCATAGGGACCGGTCCCACCCAGATCTTCAACAGTGGACTGCTGCGAAACTCTTCTGTAGCCTCGATAACTTGGTTGAAGAAATCTGAAAAAGTCAATTCAAATGTACAGAAGAGCAAGCTGTAAGTGTCCAAAGTGACGTACAGTCATTTAGTCAATGACATACATGTAATTTAGGAGTAGGTCTCTTGCAGACCTTGGGGATCAAACCCAGTACCTTTTAGGCTGGTAGTTGGAAAACTACAGTACTACACTACCACTATACTGTCCTATTACTGTTAAAGTACCGTCGGTCTTCGGTTGCCCACGGTGGTACCTTTTTGATCCATTTGTCCATTTTATGCAATGCAAACAAACCACTAAAACAATTCCACACTATTTCCACGGCACTGCAACGTCCATGAGTGCGTGAATAGAAAAACAAATTACTTCAGTTGTAGTTGCCAGCAATAAAATGTGTTGTGCATGTACCACAAATGAATAACTTTACTTTACAGTCAATGTGGGGTTGGTATGGGGTTGAAAAAAATTTGCAAAAGGGCACAGGTAATTTTAGAATCAGTAGGCTAAGGGGGGATTTCAGTAGGGGTTCTCAAACTATATGGGGCCGGGGACCCCCCATACGGCAGAATTTTTTTCAAGGACCCCCTCATAACCGCAACACAAATGTAATCATATAGGCTCATGTCTATTT
>JAOPJI010000101.1:10254601-10273753 GCA_027122695.1 Merluccius productus
GTGTGTGTGTGTGTGTGTGTGTGTGTGTGTGTGTGTGTGTGTGTGTGTGTATGTGTGTGTGTGTGTGTGTGTGTGTACAAGTGACACATTCCCCATCTTACTGGCAAATCCTGAAACAGAAACTTAACTGTAACGGCTGTAAGTCAGCCATTCACTAAGGGATTTGAATACATCAAACACAATGTTGAGTTTGCCCCAACCCACGTGTGTGTGTGTGTGCATGCGTGTGCGTGCCTGCATTTGTGCGTGTGTGTGTGCCTGCCTGTGCACCCATATACATACGTGTGCATGTGTTATATTTGCATTTATGCTTATTAATAATTTCTCGGAGACCAACAGACCCTTCTATAATACATATTCATGATTTGAACCAATGTTCATTCAAAATAATCCAAAGACGGGAGTGGAGGGGGGGGGGGCGTGTCCTGCTATGGGTACCATAGCAACAGTCGTGGCCAGGCATGTTACAGCATGTTCTCTCTCTAACCACTGCAAGAGACTCTGCAGTAGACCCCCCCTCCTCCTCCTCCTCCTCCTCCTCCTCCTCCTCCTCCTCCTCCTCCTCCTCCTCCTCCTCATTATGCTGACCAATGATGTTTAGAGGTCAGATTCCCTATAGCTCTGTCGCTGGGGGCAGCCAGTGGGCTACATGCACACTGACATGTGGTGTGTTACACCGGTGGTGCAGTGGCACTGAAAGGATGGATGATGAGATGGTAGCAGCAGCAGAGTCATGCTACACACATGATGACCTTCTGCTTGATAGCGAAGAGGAAAGACAGTTCGCTTTGTATTCCTCTTGCTATTGTCTAGGCACCACAGAGCATTCTCTAAATGTTAACTATGGTTTCTCATTCTTTCATGTTTTCTTGTTTTATAGCCTATCTTTCTTTTTTGTTTCCCTTGCTCACATTCTGTAATATTTCAATAGAGAGGGGTAGTATTTCATTGGTTGAAGCTGATGGTAAGTTTCTTATCGCCGGGCAGAGCATGCTAGGTGCTGCTGACTCCATTCTTCTCTCACTATGCTGAGACCCAGGGTGTGAGGACATCAATATTGAACTGCAATCAGCAGGCTGCGTCTGCCACTGTACTACACAACCTAAGCGGGTTGTGGTGTGTGTGTGTGTGTGTGTGTGTGTGTGTGCGCGTGTGCGTGCGTGCGTGCGTGCGTGCGTGCGTGCGTGCGTGTACGGCAGGGACGTGTGTGATGTCACAGATTGTAACTGTAAAGTAATTGGTAAAGTAATCATGAAGGCAATACATGACTTATGAATTATAGACATCAAACGAGCAGACATAAAAATAGGCAGACAGACCCAGATGGATAGATAGATACATACATAGATATATAGATACAAAGATACACAGATAGACCAGTTATTAGCTGTGCAAACCTTTTTAACACATAAGCAGTCCCTGTGTTCATTGATTGCTTCCTCTCTCTTTCGCCAGGGAGAGCTGTGTGTGTGCATGCATGCAAGTTTGTTTGTGTGTGTGTGTGTGTGTGTGTGTGTGTGTGTGTGTGTGCATGAGCCAATGTGTGTGTGTTTTCTTGGCTCTCACTGGAGGTCTTGGCAGGCCTGCTTGTGAGTAGGGCTGAGTTCTGGGCATCGACCGCAGGCTTCAAGCTGCATGGCAAGTGGCCTTATCGCAGGCAGATTACAGATGTCCTGCCCCAGACGGAGCACATGGACGGGAGTGCAGCATGCCAAGCTTAACTATAGCCTGGCTGTGTCACTGTCAACTGATTCAGTCTGTCAGGGATAGTCACTGCTACCTACTTTCACCAGTTATTTTGGTAAACAAAGTCAGAGGCTTATTTGAGGATATCTTTAATACAGTAGTCCCGAGGTACAGTCCAATAGGCTGCCTGAACTATGTTAATAGGCTAAAAGATAAAATAATTACGAAGAGGGTGTCTCACAGGACTAAAGCCTTGCTCTCATGAATACATGATACATTGGGTTAAATACGACTTTGATGGCATCCAAGTTTTTAAAGGTGTTGATGTCTGGAAGAAGGACCATATATTACATGATAGTATTGGTAAAATGGGCATGAATGAATGTGAGGGTTTATTTATGTCTCAAGCGAACATAACTGGTTTTCGTAAAACACATACTAAACACA
Source organism: Merluccius productus (assembly GCA_027122695.1). Lineage (NCBI taxonomy): Eukaryota > Metazoa > Chordata > Actinopteri > Gadiformes > Merlucciidae > Merluccius > Merluccius productus. The sequence continues at coordinate 10,256,735 of JAOPJI010000101.1, forward strand.
GATTTCTCATTGGATATGTAGTGGAATGCAGGCTGCAGAATGAGGGATTTGCAGTAAGTCCATTGAGCAAACCAAACGGTGTTAACAACAACAACAAAACATGCTTCAAGTTCCTCATCTTGCCAAAAGGGAAATTATTTTGAAGATTTGTGTCTCTCTTTCCTTGCTTAACTTGACTTAAATTATGTACTTCTGGGTTTAAGTACAACTTTCTTAAGCTAAGAAACCTCACCTAAGGAATGTGACCAGAAGTCTACGAATACAGAATAACTGAACAACATTGAAAAGTCCCTTTACCGACCCATTTTTGCTTTTCTTTCCTGATTTAATGGGTCCAATCTGCTTGAGCACAAATACATCCCTGCATCATGTGGTCCAATAGATCTGGTGTCTCATCTCGCTTCTCCCGCTGCGCTTTGACCAAAGAAGGAAGAACTCTCTGGAATGGCATTCCTCCACCCAAACCATTAGGCTAAGCAGATTGCTTCAATAACACACTTAACAATGTCATGCATGATGGGCTGTTTCCGATGCTGCACAAAACAGTTGTTGTAACACTGTCCAGCATTTTCCAATACTTTAAAATGCAGCTGTATTTCTCATCAGTGAATCAAATTAATGTGATTATTTGTGTCTTCATTTTGTGTATTTTTTGGAAGCAGCCTATCGCAAGGCTGTGCCAGAAACATGACAGTTAAGACCATGCAATCAAACACACTACTCCAATAACCTGCCACTGCGTCTTGAATCTGTTCCTCCCGCATGTTTTTAGATACCTAAACGAAAGACAGACTCAAATGATTGGCACAGTTTTAGTTTTAATATCTTAAGTGGGACCACGGCCTAAGGGGAACAACAGATACCAGTCCATTGTGTGTGTGACCCGTATTCATCTCTCTCCTATTGGTTCACGTAGAACAAGCCTGCTGCTCCACTTGGCAATGCAGGTTTGATAGGATTAATTGAGCCATTACTTAATTACCAGCCTGAGAAAAAGCTGCAGATCTGTGAAGGGGATTTATTGGTTTTCCAATAGGCACAGGATTGTAGAGCAGATTTCTAATAGTTCCTACTGAAAGGCTCTTTATGAAACGTCCATGTAAATTAGGTGGCATGGCATCATTTATTGTGCAAGGGGGGACTCTACATGGAAGTGTGCATGAGAGAGAGAGAGAGAGAGAGAGAGAGAGAGAGAGAGAGAGAGAGAGAGAGAGAGGGAGAGGGAGATTAGGTATTGGGTCTGTAGTGAAATGTATGGGTATTTGATTTGAGAGAGTGGCTTGTCAATTCTAAATTAAAATGTGTTAACAACAACATAAAGCACACAGGCCAGTCCTCATGGATAGCTTCTCATCTTGCCAAAAGGACATATTAAGACCAAATCCATAACACGATACTTTAGCTCCTGCCCCCGCATTGATATACAGCAGATCAATAACAACTGATTAATAATAATGTACCAGGTCAATCTACTATGTGTACACCCCATGTTTTCAATGGTAGGATAATAGAAAAGCTAGAGATTGCCCTCCGATTTAACAAATGGGCAATTTATTGACCTATTGATAAAACTCTCTGATGATTATGGAGCAAAATCTCCTAGGTGTGAGGAGATTGTGCCTCATAATCACGTCCGTTGTGCTGCCTCTTGCTAAAGCCCTGAAGCCATGAATTGCTCCTTTGAGATTCATATTTCTTGCCTTATAGGCCTTGCACATACCTTTCCCACTTGTTTTCCCCCCATATCCTTATTTGTTTTCCGCTCTTCCATCTTTAACCCTCACATTTCCACTATCTTGCCTCCTCATCTCCATACTCTTTTACTCTACTCACCCTCAGTCACACCTTTACCCCCACCACCACCATCACCACCACCACCCCCCCACCACAAGGTCCCTCCACCACGACACCTGCCACCCGAGGGGGCAGACACTGCCTCAGTGTCCAGCTATGCAGCATCTCCCGAAACCACCATCACCGCCCTTATCAGGCCTCTTAGCTGTCACACAGGAGAGGCATGGTGGCCCGACAGAAAACAGAGGTGAGGCTGAATCAAGTGGAGGGAGGGGGGGGATTATAATTAGACACACTGGGGAGACTGTCTCTATCAGTAATTGTGTTTGAAATACACATGTGTTGGGGTGGGGTGTGGGGGGGGGGACATATAAGTGCAGTGTTACATCTGGAGTGTGAGCCAGGCCTGCTTATTCTGCCATGCCTCCATAAGGACATAGACGGAGGTATGTGTGATGCTGTGAACTGCGGTCGGGGTATGAGGAGTATGCGTGTTCCTTGGGTAGTCGTGGATTTGATGTCATGGAAGAAGTGATTTAGGTGTAGCTCTTTCTCACGGCTTGAAATGTCCTATTGCGATAGGTATGGCCTCAACGGCACCTGTCAAGGTCTGAGCAAGGATTTTTGTGCGTGTTTGACATTATCACAAGTATTGTATGGAGCAATCCTATGGATTCCAGGGGTCTTGCGGTGGTGTTTGGTCACTATGTAAGTCACAAAAACCATGGACTTTATCTGGGATATGTTTGGGATATGTTGAGATAAAAGCAAGGTCACATTCTCATACATGCTTCATTCACTTCATTGTATTCTCGTACTGCTATGGGAAATTGACAGAGACGGCAATATCTTAGTCTTAGATAATTTGCTCTTTACAATCTCTATAATTAGCAACCTCATCCTTGAGTTTAGCTATTGTAATTACTTGTGACAGACACATCATCAGCCACCGTTATATTACTGAGCCGTTCTCTCGTAACGTCGCATATTTTACAGTGACAGGAGAAAGAGCAATGTCTGCATATCTGTATAATGGAGAGACGATTCACACAGTTGAATAGCCGTCTGTTTTATCTCTGGTATTTATATGCTCCATTGGGAGAGGAAAAGTGTAGCTGTTTGTCACAAAGAAATCTTATCTTCTCTAGCTAGCAAAGGAAAAGTAGTTTTTAACAAAGTGTGTGTGTTTGTGTGTGTGAGTGAGAGAGAGGGAGAGAGAGAGAGAGAGAGAGAGAGAGAGTGTATGTGCGTGTGTGTGTTTCCTTAAAACATATATTTTTCTTTCTGTTAAGTTCCACACAGTCTCTGACTACATAACTTCACAATCATGACTTTAAGATCAGATGACTAAATGACCCCCCCCCCCACCCACACCCACACAAATAAACAATCCAATCCCCAATCTCTCCATTACAGGGCGTGTTTCCTTTTGATCACAATTTTGCTTCCTGTCCACGTCGGCCCCTCCAGGCTTCTCTACATGTGAACTCATTACCATCACACTAGACCAACCCAGATAGGCCAGGGACCTGCCTATCCAGAACAATTAAGTTAAGGATGGCAAGTCGACGACAGAACTCATCGGTCTCTCCCGCTCCAAGTCGATCAATAGCCGTCCTGGAAATTGGCGCCGTGACCCATTATAATGTGAAATGTGAATGTATTGGGGTAACCCGTGACAGCTGGAGCCCGGCGCCAGTTAATCAAGGAAATAGAGTCTGCTGACCAGCAGAGGAAGAGAGGAATTCAGTAATGGATCTCTTATACAGGGATACACATTATATTGATCATCAAACTCCTGGGCAGTGGATCATAGAGTCTCCTCTTAATAACTTCTCACATATGCAGCTGGGCTGCATATGTGCATGCATGCATGTGAAAGTGAGTTATGTTTGAATGGTAAAGGTTTTATATAAGATATAAGAAGTATGTATATATATATACATGCAGTATAGTACTTAGCATCGTATAGCATCTTACCCTAGCTATCCATACCAGAAAGAATAGCTAAAGCAATTATGGTGCACTTAGAAACTTGTTCTATTGATATCCTTGCTGTACCGAAAGCGATATATCTTTGTATTTCTTTCTACTGACAAATGTATTTATTGTGCGTCGCATTGGACAAAAGCGTCTGAATGCCCTAAATGTAAATGTATTTCATGTAACTAAAGATATTATCCACGTAGTTAGGGGACAGGATAGTGTTGTGACTTATGTTGGCCAACCAAAAAGTACTGGGTGCCAAGATGCCCAACACCTACTTGCCTAATTACGACATGAATCTGAATTCACTGTCACTTTACAGTAAAAGTGTCTGAAATAACGAAATACTGATGACAACTGACAAAAAAAGTCAATGGAGAGTGGCACAGCTGAGATAAAGGGCAAGTATTTTCGTGGACAGCTCCATGAAGCTGCTGCTGCTGCTGCTGCGGGTGTTTTACTGTGAACTGCTGTAGCATGAACGGCCAACAGCCACAGTGCGGTTGTATTTATAGAGGGTCCCCAGGCTTGCGCTGATTGTAGACCTGATGGTGATAAAGGCCAGCGAGACGCTCTTAATGCAGCACTCTAATGGTTGGAGAGGTGCCGGTCCACAGTGAGTGCTTTCACACCCGATGAAAGGCTTAATTTGCATTGAATGTGGCAGCAGGGCTCAGGAGGTAAAGAGCAGCAGAGGCCGGTCGTCTGGCATCCGTGGGGGAAGGTGTGTGTGTGTGTGTGTGTGTGTGTGTGGGGGGGGGGATCCCTGCTTTCCTTTGTGCAGGTCCCCCCCCCTCCCCTCCAGGGCATGACACCTGACCCCTGGCTGCTCCCGATGAGCTGGTGGCTCTCAGGTGAAAAGTGCACACACCTCAGGCGGGGGTGCGAGTGTGAAAGGTTAGGCATTAAAATAGGATGAATGGCTGTATTGGCTGCTATCTATTTATCTTATCTAATCTATCTATCTAAACACATCCATTGACCTGTTTTGTCTCCATGTTAATTTTAGGGCTGGCCGTTTGGCTTGACGCCATGCATGCCATGCCCTACCTGGACGGATGGCGGACCCGCCACACACACACACACACACACACACGCCACTTCTGTCCTCCAGGGGCAGCCAGGTTCACGACGGACGGGCGTTGCCATGGCTACAGCACAGCGAAAAAAGGGTTAACGGCAGCCATGAAGCTAAAACCTCGACTTTTTTTGATGTGCTGGATGAAAAAAAAACAGGACAACCCGTTCTCCGCATCGAAACCGAGGCTTTAATCGACTCGAATAATAATAATACTGATAATATCAATAATAATAATAATAATAATAATAATAATAATAATAATAACGCTGAACGTGCTTTAAGCCGCGCGCGTGAGTGGCTATTCGTGGCTACGACGAGAGAGCACGCGGGTTATTAAAGTGTCCATTTTTTCCCGCTTACTACTCGTTTGTTCCACCTCCTCCTCCTCCTCCTCCCAGCTCCAGCGACCCGTGGGAGAGAGGAGTAGGAGTAAGAGGAGTAGTAGTAGTAGTAGGAGGAGAAGAAGAAGAAGAAGAAGAAGGAGGAGGAGGTAAGGTGGTGGGAGTTGCTTCCACCGAAGGAAAAAGAAAACATCCATGCGCGCCTCCCTCGCCCAGCCGAGAGGGCGTCGAGGGAGAGCAGGTGCGCGGTGCTCATACTCCCCTGTTCCGGAGCCCCGGGTCCAGGTCCAGGTCCAGTGAGATATCTGTCTCGGTATCTGTCTCATGGACACGACTAAACCCATATAGTTCGTAAAAGGGGAAGCGACTGGGGTCTCAAAAGGTAAGTCGACACCGAAGCGGTTGCCGTTAACGCAGGTTCTCATCCAGTATGGTCGGTCGCTTACTGACATGACATGACATGGCTGTTCTGCCGAACCACAGGCTGTGGGTCGGTGCTGCTGCTGTCCTTATTTCCTTATTTATTTCCCCCCCTCCTCCTCCTCCTCCTTATCGTAGTATACTTCGTCCGTCGCCTCTGCTGCGGTAACGTGACTTATCGCGAAAGCGGACCGACGGGAGGCCATGCTTTTTTTTAAGGGAAGATGTATTTTTTTAAATTCCGATGGAAAGGTGCCATTTTGGATGTAAAACATCCTATGGCAATATTATTGTTGGTGGGGTTTCTCGTGTTGCTAAGAGCAGGATGCTCGTCACGCGCTCACCAGCGACATTGTTAGAAAATAGCCACCTGAAAACTCAATTACACATCAATCATCTCAGCCTTATAAGGCAACGGACGTGGCCTTATGCTATGTGTTTCAATGGTGTGAAATGCTGACATTGTGGATGTGTGTGTGTGTGTGTGTGTGTGTGTGGTTGTGTATGTGTGTGTGTGTGTGTGTGTGTGTGTGTGTGTGTGTGTGTGTGTGGTTGTGTGCCATTGCATCCCGATATATATATATACATATTGTTTGATTAACTGTTACTGACATGTACGTGTACTTGCTGGGATGATGATAAGCCTGGTTAGCAATTATATAGTCCCCATTATACCAGTGACATTGGTCATTATCATCCATCTATAGCCATATCCCACAGAGGCACTGGTCCCAGTTTGGACAGCAGGGGAGCGGTGATGTAAAAGGGTGATGTAATGTGGAGAATGCAGCCTGCAGGTCACTTACTGTCACTCATCAGGATATAGACAGTGAAGAGCATGGAGGTGTTGTTGGTCGTATATAGACTCTATATACCACTGTAATTTTGTCTAGGCACAGTACAGCTTCTCATTGCACTGTGTGTGTGTGTGTGTGTGTGTGTGTGTGTGTGTGTGTGTGTGTGTGAGATCAGTGTTGGGGTAGGTGTTCCCGCTGTGCGATATATCTTTGATGCTGGATCTTGTGTATTTATTTATGTGGTGGAAACGGACCCCGGGATGCATGATGGGTAACTATTTTGAGAGAGCGGCGAGAGAAGAGAGCTTGCTATACCAATAAACAGCCTCACAGTTAGACCTAATGATGATCTCCTTGCATTTCATCCTGATTAATGACGCCCTGTGTGTCGGGGAACTATGTCTGTGTTTGTGCTGTTTGGGTTGCACCTGTTACCTGCTAGTTTAGGGTTACACGGCGAGGAGGGAGACACAGAGAGAAAGAGAGAGGAGACATGACGAGAGGGGATCAAGGCAGGTCCATCGGGGGAACTGGAGAATGTGATACATTTCCCTCAATTAAGTGGAGTGTAACATGTGGTTACTTTATGTTTATATACATGTCCCTCCATCTCGCCTCTTATCTCTGTCTGGATCGCTCTCTGTCTGCCTGTATCTCTCTCTCTCCCTCTGTCTCTGTCTCTGTCTGTGTGTGTGTCTCTCTCTCTCTCTCCCCCTCCCTCTGCCTCTCCCTCTCGAATTCACACACAGTCTAATACCATTTCCCCTCCTCCTGTTGGCTTCTATTGACCGTAATCTCCCCATCCATTTCCATATTGTCTCTGCCTTTTCTACCCTCTTTTATCCTTCCCCTCCCCATTCATCCAACTCCCCCTCCTCTCGCTTTGAGGCAAGAGTGATGTCATGGCTCAAGTGGTCTGTGAATCGCCTGCCTGCATGCCCAGTACCAAGGACGAGCCTGCTTCCCGGGCGTCTTCACTGGGCAGGGGGGGCTAGACCAGAGAGGCCTGAACTCTGCCCACAGCTCACACCACAGCTGTGTGCTCATGACCAGCCAGGGGTCCAGCCATAATGTGGGCCTTCACAGCTCGGTCCCACAGGCTGTTTTTTAAATGAGGACTTTGCCATAAGCTGTACATGAGTGTAGTAATAACGATGATGATACTTGAAGTCAAACGTAATAATAGGCCTATACTGTGTAAATGTGCGTCACCCCTATCAGGTTGTGTAATGGTCCTTGTCCGTATCGCTTAAGATTGCCTTTTAGCCTCCCGCCCTTATTTCTTTGGAATTACGCCTTTCTGTGGAATAACAAGGGTTGCTTGAGACTAGGTAGCTATTTTTTTTAGCCGTAAGTCGGGAGTGAGAGAGTGAGAGACGGCGAGGGAGATAAATAGAGCATATGTGCACCCGGCAAAAAAAAAGAAACAAAAGATACACGGCCAACGCATGACTACACTACAACTATAAATTCCTAAATGTTTAATGGGCACCCAACCCCCCCCCCCCCCGCCAGTCCCTCTCCCCCTGCTTCCTGCAATACCCCCCTCTCCCTCCCTCATCTCTTCTGTCTTGTCGTTTGATGAAAGATGTGTCTTGCTAAAGAAAGTCGGCTCAAACCCTTAACCCTACACCAGGCATGGATGTGCGAGTCCCTGGGCTGACACAGCGTAAGCCAAAAGGCTTGGCTATAGCTCTGCCAACATGCAGATACTGTTACTGGTTCGCAGGGATCCCTAAGCCTGTCATGTGACGTTGATTGGCTGTCTTAATGATCCAACGCAAGATTTGGATGGCGGGGTGGCGGGGGTTGTTTAGTATTTTTATTTTTTATTTTTTAGGTTTGATGGATGGTGTTGTCACTGTTTGTTTTCATTGATCTAAACTGGGGTTTGGAGGGGCTGCTTCTGTTCGTTTGAGGTGGTTACGGCGGTGGATTCAGTTCCGTTTTTTTTTTCCTGGACTGAAACTAAAGAGCCTTACAATATTTTAAGTAGGGTATCGCATGCAACCGAAACAAGGTTTTGACAAATTAAAATAAGAGCCTTGTACTTTAATTATATTTCAGAGGTGTGTTTTTATGTTGCAGTACTTCCACGTTTCACTTACTTTACAGAGAGAGAGTAAATGCTGAGAGAAAACTGTATCTTTTTCTTTGACATTTGTTATTTTGATATATATGTTTATTATAGAATAGCTAAACAGCACTACTTTAAACAAGTGGCATTGAAACGTGTCTGCGTAGCGCTCCTGCTTTTAATATCCTGCCACTTACTGAGCTGGCAGGGCCCTCACATGCAGCTGATAATGAATTGGGTGTTGAAACTGTACTGGTGCGACCACGTCGACACGGCCTGGGCAGCCATGGCCTGCTCATAGGACCGTGTGTTTATGTGTGAGAGTGTAAAACAGCCATAAAAAAAGTTGTTGTCTGGCGCTTTAATGAGGATTCAAATTGACCTGTGGGCCAAGATCAGTGTGTTTTTAAAATGATGGCATCGTGCAACGAAACTTAAAGGTGACATTAAACAACACATTAAAATAATAATTTCAACGATCAACAATAACACATTTCTGTGTGTCGATAACGGATTTCTATGTTGTTTTACTGTAGTCCAGTTGAAATACAGTTGATAATTGTCTTATGGTCCTATCTGGTTGACACTGATCTCCCCTGTGATTCTCTCCCCAAGGTTACCACATTAGCACGCAGCCTACTTGTCAGTACTCGGGTTAGACGATCATGCTAGCCCTGTAACCAGAAGGTTCTCTATCGGCTAGTTGATCACGTCTGCTGACACACAGGTCATGGAAGGAGGCTATAAACATCTCCCAGTTCTCATCTTGAATGTTTGAGGGATGTGTCTGTCTGTATGGTGTCATGTATGTGCTACTAGCTTGGGTTAGTTTCTCTTCTTAGCAATGTCAACCGTCTGCTGCCTTTGCGCCGGGACATGGCTGCATTAGCGCTTTAGCGTTGGCTTGTTGGCAGCAGACTTTAGTGATCCAAAGAACCGAAAGAAAGTAAATGAAGCGATTACAAAATGCTGCTACAAAATGCTGCTACAAAATGCTGCTACAAACTGCTGCGTGTTTGTTTCATCCAACACACATTCATATGTAAAGAAACACGTCGTCGGGTTAGTTTGAATGTGTTGGTTGACATTAGTTTTTCATATAATCAGTGTATATTGATTGACAAGTATGGGTGTAAAGGGAGAGAGGAGGAAGGAATTATACAGTAGCAGCAGGCTTGCTTTAGGTAAGCAGGTTCTAAATATGAGGTGCTAATAGTAGTATTTACATCACCACTCTGGGAATAGCAGGAGGTCCGAGGTCTAGAGGTGCTTCAGGTTGACCTCGCTGTGTACGCGTGTGCGAGTGTGTGTGTGTGTGTGTGTGAGAGAGAGTGTGTGCGTGTGTGCACGCGCAACGGTATACGTGTGCGAGTGTCTGTGTGTGAGCGCCAGTGTGCGTGTAAATGTGCATATCTATGCATTAGCAGGCCTAACCTAACCCCCCTCATCTCTTGACACACAATCAAACTGTCAGCAACAGAGAGTGAAATCTCCTTTTATGTTGAGGATACTTCTGACACTGGGGTCAGATTCAGCCTTGAAGGCCCACTTTACATGTTGCCACAGTGACATCAGCCACTGGGTGACATTTAAGCGTACAAGGAGAAGTGGGCATGTGCAACCTGTCCAACAGCTAGCTCGCTAGCTCTCTCTCTCTCTGTCTCTCTCTCCCTGTGAGCCTGCCTATGCCCTGCTATCCATCACTGTACCAAGCAGCTTATCTAGTCTGTCTGGCTGCTGAGCTCCTGAACGACCAGGAACCACCACTGGAATGGCATTTAATGTTGCTTGAAGGTGAAGATTGTCTCCGCAATTTGCTGTTTCTTTAGGTTTTTGTCTGTCCAAGACTGTGTGGGGCCTTTTATGTGTGTCTGTATGTGTTTTAGACCGACGGATGGAGCCAGCCAGTCACGTAGTCAACACCTACCTACGCACGGCTCTAGGGGGTAACTTTCCAGCCCCGTAGACCAGCAAGTCTGAAAATAGCCCTATCTGAGCACAGCTTTACCCAAACAGGGAACTCTCAGGTCGCGCCACTCGGCGTGTCACGCCGGCTCCTAACTCTACTTCATCTGTTTGTGTTCCTCAGGCGCTGAACTCGAGACTAAAACCTGGAAATAAAAAGCTTTACTTCAAGGGGAGACGTCACGGTGAAGAAAGGGATTTTTTTTTCCACGAGAACAGTTAAAGAAGAAGAAGAAGTCAGTTGGATGTCCCGCACACCTATACCTGACTCTTTCTGAACAAGCACCCTGCTTTTGAGTTTATGACGGTAAGAGTTGTTTTTAACTTCCTCTAGCTTGATTGGCTTGTGGACCTGCAGTCGGCTTGAGACAATTGACACACACTGGAAGTAGGTCTAAAATGTGTATTTATACAGGAAAATCGAAGCAAAATTCGTTCTTTGACCTCCTTGAAATTTGGGGTATCTTGTGTGTTAATTGTGCTGGTCCATGAGTTATTTAAATTGACATGGTTAGGAAAATTACAATACATTGAGTCAAAAAATATACAAGAATAACACAGCAAATATTACAACAAATAATGCAAGGGGAGAGAATATAAAAGAAATCAAGACACGTGGTTACAATATCTATTGAAATGTGGGGCGAAAACATTCTTGTCCTCCTTCCCTCTACCTCTCAAGCTTCCTGTGTTTCCCTCTGTCACCTATACCTGCCCATCTCTGGTTACAGCCCTCTTTTTCTCCTTGATCTCCTCTTTCCTGCCCAACAATAGCCATGCCCAAATCCCTCCATTAGGACCGGTCTCAAAGGTGTTGAAGAATGTTACCTTGACCCTTGGGTACAAAGCAGATAGTACACGCACATATTTCACTTCCCCTCATTAATCTCAAATGCACTTCACGCACTAAGGCATTTCCCAGGATAACATTTTGGTAATAAATATGTCCAGATTAATTTCCATGGAAAACTTTTTTTTTTCAATCGGCCTACATCTGGTATTGTGATTTTGGGACTTTGTTGTTCTCACAACCAGTAATCAATACAAGTCTGTCCTCACTTCCTCATTCCTTCTACTTATTTGTTTAAAAGCCTGGAATTTGAGAACAAAAAAAACACACTAAGTTGGATCATTTGAGACTGAAATCTCCCCACATTCATAACAAAGTGCTGATTTTAGCTGAGATGTTTGTTGCTTGAGGATCTATTGCTGCCAACAGTAACACATTACCCTAAACATTAACTAAGAAGTTTATTCCAAGTAAGATTGCATTTGTGCAACTGTGCATGTAAAAATACCATATTAGTTAGTCTAGTAGTTTATAAGTGGCATAATGCCACACAAATGATATTCCTTATTTAGAAACCAGCCAAGGTAAAAATGCAGTTCTTCTGCCCTAGATTGAGTTTCACTGTGGCCAGAGTAGACAGATTATGGTAATGTCGTTGGCACTGCTGCTGCTTCAGTGACAACTACAGTCGTGATGTCTTCATAGTGGCCAGTGACTGCCTCGGCGAGGCTCCTCAAGCTGAGATCCTCTGCTCCCCCGGATCCCTCGGAGGCTAAGGGTCTCGTCTAATGGCCATAAATATAGCCCCCCCTTTGCCCAATCAAGCTCCCTTATCTTACTGCCCCCGGCCGCCACACTTCACACTGGTACCTGAGGAATCCTGGCTATGTATGGAGATGTAATTTTAGCCACAGCCTCTCTGCCTCAAAGTAGCCAGTATCGTGTGCATTGGACATTCCACTCACTTTCGCCCCGCGCATCATAAAGCGCCGTAAAACATATGGAGCCTCGCTGCTGACATACTGTGTGAATCAGCATTCAGTGGAAACCGTTTTGCATTGCCCGCGACTGTGCATTTAGACCCAAACGGCCAATATTTGTAATGCCATCGCCTGATTTTAGCTGAGTGTGTGTTCATGATTTAGCGACACGTATTAAGGCATGACAGGGTTGCCATGGCGAACCCTTGCTTGCACTGTTTCACATCATTCCTAAACAAAGCTTCAAGTGCGTGTATTGTTAGCCCTTTGTATTTGTTCTACTACACACTTCCTTCTCTTGAAAACTGTGGGCTTTGCAGTCTGATAATGCGATGATGTCACCAGAGTAGGATTAAGGTTCTTTGTATGAATACCATTTCTAGTCTTTGTAATACTTCCTGTTGTAACTCCCCTAAGCAAAATAAGCGGGTAACAACCTCCAAAAAATTCAGACCCAAGTTTGAGTATTTAGAAGTTCCTTTAACCAAATACTCCCAAGTATATAAGATTTAATCAGGTAAAAACTTGTGAATATGCATTTATATGTGCCATCATTTTGCTAAGGCATGTTTAGGTGTTGTCTCAATTCCCCTCAGTTACACTTTCAAATTAGTTTTCCTGTCATGTGGTGTGATATATGAGTGAGATTCACACCTTTCTGCTCTCAAAATGGTGTATGCTATCTCACCTCCAACCACGCGTGGTGCTACCTACATGTAGGCCTATCAACACAGTGTGGAGATTGGCCAGTTTTGCTGATGCCGTATCTTGCTATGTTAGCTCTACCATCTTAAGTGTTTACCAACTCCACAATTAAAATCAACAGTACTGCAATTGTCTAGATAGAAGTACCGTCACTGACTAACACTATGTCTGGACTCTCCAGACTCTCAATGTTGTTTTTTTTCTACATCTCTTCACAACTTGCCTCCTGTATTTCCTACTTGCATCAGTGTAAACAAAACCCAAGTGCCTCTCTGGCTCCACATTGCAGTGCAGCTCTGGGACTTGTCACATCGTATTTGTTCCCCCCCTCTACACCTCCCATATCCACTGTGAAGCCTGGGCTTGGATTGCATAATTGCATTATCACTCTCAGGCCAGTAGCTCTGCTTGTTAGCCTGGGCTTGGGGGGTGGTGGTGTGGGGTGTACACATGGGCCTTGGTAGTACGGAGGGGAGACAGAGAGTGGACATGCTCGCTCGCTCGCCCCCCCCCCCCCCCCCCCCCCCCCCCCCCCCCCGATCACTCCTGTCCATTCATGCAGCCTGGGAGGGGGTCTGCTAATGAGTGGCAGGGCTGACTAAACCAATCAGATAACAGGCAGGCTGTTGTTCGTCCTGGTGGCGGAGATTTGATGGTGACTGACATGGCGTAGAAACCAGTCTTGGTGTCTCGCAGCGAGGACGTCGGAGAGGGTAAAACTGGAGAAGCTAGGGAGAAATTGTTGTTTTAAACAATACTGAACATTATTTGTTGTTATTTTATTTTACTCGTAGTCAAGAACTATTTGACAAACTGTTGGTCTCTAGGTTGTCTCCAGCCAATTGTCTTCCACTTTTGCCCAGTTATTGGTTACAATAATTGAGAAAATGAATGGGCGTTGAGATGTCTCCCTTGTTTGTTTGTTTGTTTGTATATTTAGTTATTTATTTTCCCACTGTGGTTGGGGAGTAATTGTAATGTGGCTGCCCACAGCAGTAGAATGAAGAGCTAGGGGAAATTAAATACTGCACTTCATTTTATTTCCACGCAAAAACAATAATTGTGTTGTGTCGAATACATCTCCTTGTGTCCGATTCACAGCTTCGCCAGCTGAAGTAGTAAAACGCCCACAGCTAAACTAGAACAATGCAGAAAACCGACAGTGTCAACCAGAACACACTGCCCAACTAAAATAGCTCCAGACATATTTTGATTCCCAAGCCCTGCTGCCACCCCACATATTTCCCACCAAGAAAACACTTTACCGGAATAACTTCAGGCAGGGAAACCGGTTGGAAATTCTGCCTTTTTTTGGAAGGGTCTCTCTCTGTTAGCCGGTATTTAGTCTATTCGAGATTGTATTGGGTCCCTTGGGATATTTGTTGACATTCGGTTGATTTAAAATGCATTTACACATTCTAGACTTGTATAGTAGTATACAAATCTATAATGTGTTTTGTCTTACAACAAACATGTACAAACAACTTAATGTCTTTTGTGTGTGTGTGTGTGTGTGTGTGTGTGTGTGTGTGTGTGTGTGCGTGTGTGTGTGTGTGCGCGCACATGCATGTGGAAATAGTCATGCGATCCCTGTGTTCTCGTGTGTACAAATGGCAGGAGCAAGTGAGCTGCCATGTGGAGATAAATGGGATGCGGTCTGCCTTAGGGGTCACGACCTCCATGTTCCCACCCTGAAAGGCACACTCACAGGATATACGTAAACCAACTCTTTACCCAATCTATTTTAAAACTTGGCCCCAAAGTATTTCTAATTGCCTAGCTGATGGACATACAAACAGTGTGACAACACGGTATTGAAAAAACAAATTAATCCTAATAAACAAATTAGAATTTTGTAATAAATGAAATTTATTATGTATACCCTTTATTGATTGATATTTTTTTGATATACTGCAACGTTAGGATTACAATAAACGAGAAAGCAGCTTGCCAGCCTTGGAATGTTTTAATTTCCTAATACTGTTTGTACTGTACGCTGAAGCTAAGTGGATGATATTCTCAGTTGTCATGTTAGCTCGACTATCTCAACTTAATGAAGCCAGCTAAGGCTAAAAGCACTTTTAGATTGATGAATGTTGTTGTTGAAATCGACGTCTCTAATGTCTTTTTGATTAAAGCTGTGGCTATTACGTCGTTCTCACAGACCACTTCTATGTTGGGGGAATTTTCCTTAATTAATGCCGTGGGAGGGAGGCTCATCTACTCATTTGACAACATGAAGACGGCCAAAATGTTTCTCCTTCGGATCAACAGTATTCCCGGAAATTTTAAATGCGTCTGTGGCGATCAGCCAAACAATATCTAATCTTTCAGGATCATTTTGTAGTTAAACCCCATACTGCCGAGTGTTTTAAATCTGTTGACATTTTTATGAATGCATGGTTGTCCCTTTCTCAGGACTAGGTATTTTTGTAGGTATTTTTTGTAGACCCGCAGAAATTGAATTCGGTAATTATACACTTGCACGTCTCCAAAATGACGACCCGTGCCTTAATTACAACGAGCAGATAAACCACTGTGACCTCAGTAAATATACTGACTTAAAACACACTAAACATGCCAAATGTTTCAACAGCTTTACAATGGGAGTCAGCGACGATGGCTTTTACAGAGAAATTGTATTTCTGTCTTAGTTCCACATACAGAGTTATGGGTTAGCAAACCTGCACATATGATCAAAATGTATCATTATTACGATGGGTGCAGTTCAGTACAGCATCAATGATGAATGCCATGAAACTTTATTTAGCTGGAAAGTTAAGAAGTGTGAAAATGTATGAATGTATGTGAGGAATTAGGTGAGATGTTTTTAGCATAAAAAGTGCGAGACAGTGTTGTGATGGCAGCCTGCTGAAGATCACACCGAAGGTGTTCCACATAGGGCTATGGCAACCAAGTTTGTTCAAAAACCTCAAATAAGTTATTTGCTGACTATTGCCAATGTCTGCTGTCATATTTAGGAAAGCTTTTACGCATATTTGTTGCATATTTTGTATATACAGAATATATGTATAATGCATCATGTAGAGAATATTTGTATCAAAGTTTAGAGGTAATGAAGTCAGGGGATGTAGTTTAGTAATGGGGGCGTTTCCACACAGCCATGAGTGTGTGGATGGTCCAGATCTCGTCTTATCCATGAACTTCTCATACATTCCTCTTCACTGCTGTGGCCCATGCTGGATACTCTACACCAGTGGTCTCCAGTGACCTCCCAACCCCCCCCCCAAAAGATCATAAAACCGGGGCCAGTGGCTCCCCAGAAATGCATGAATAAATAAATGCCATCCCTTTTGTGTGTGAAACATTAGTTAGCACGGCAACAAAAGAGTCTTTTTTTAAAGTTTGTTTTGAAGTTCATCACCCTCGTTCAGCCTTGACAGAGTTGTATTTATCTTCTCTCAGTCTACTCCCAAATAGTTCATAGCTTAGACATCCCTGAGGTCTTGACCTAAAAATACTCCAGATCTGAACTTCGAAGTCAAATTTTACAAATAAAATGCTGTCTACATTACTTTAAACCTCATATTGTTAGTCATTGTTTTGTCTTAATAATTATAAGGCTAATTCTTATGCATTATTAATAATTTAGACTTCACATTGTCAGCTTGTCAAATCAATGCTGATGCAATATTGCAATATTGAGAGGTTTCTGTAGTGTGTTTTTGTTTATGAAAACAAAAACGTGTCTTTACTTAAGTACGATGGGTCAGTTTGATTAACAAAACCCCCTAACTAAAATCAGCAGGAATAAACGATTATTGCCGCTGACTGGCGGTTTACAATGGTGCATGCTGTCACATCTTTGACTGACTTAATCGCCATCCGCCATTATGACCGCGTAGCTCTGGACGCCATCTAAAAACAACCGTAAGCTTGTGGTGGTCTATATTTCTCATGCATTCTGGTATCCCAGGCGAGGTAATGCCTATTCCTGACCTCAGATAGTAGATTCACTTTTACACAGGAAAGGAGCAGGAAATAGAAGGGGTGTGTGTGTGTGTGTGTGTGTGTGTGTGTGTGTGTGTGTGTGTGTGTGTGTGTGTGTGTGTGTGTGTGTGT
>JAOPJI010000101.1:10315012-10331199 GCA_027122695.1 Merluccius productus
AGTTGTTCTTCACACATAATAACTTGTAATAACTACAATTATATACACTTTTAATGTGAAATATATATCATATTGGCAACACATGGTAAGTAAGTATGTAAGAAAGTACATTTTTCTTCAACCAATTAACTAATTCACCCTGAATTGGTTTTGGCGCCATCTTCTGGAGTTACTTGACATTGTTTAACATCTTTATTTTGTTCTTGCTCCTTTTCTCTGTTTGCTTTTTCTCTGCTACAGGGGCACCGTTGTGAAAGCCAGGGATAAATATCGCCACCCTGGCTGCTTCGTGTGCTCGGACTGCGACGTCAACCTCAAGCAGCAGGGCTACTTCTTTGTGGAGGGCCAGCTGTACTGCGAGGCTCACGCGCGGGCACGGACGAGACCACCACAGGGACACGACCTCGTAACGACTTTTACCTCTGCATAGAGGACCATGTTCATGAACGTATAATATAGTCAAGGCTATAGAACTACTCACACACACACATACACATACACACACTCCTACAATTGTGTCATGTATTGTTAATCTACATTCTTACGTTCAGCGAATGCCACCTAAGCTTCTACATCGAGTGACTACACTGACTACACACTACTTTGTCTAAGAGATTTGAACAGAATTGAAAATCAATTTGATTTGCTCTTCACATACAGCAAAATACAATGGTATGTTATCTCGTAACATATTGTCTCATTTTGTTGTCTTCTTTGGAAAACGATCAGATTAAAAAGGGAATATGTATTGAATGACTGCACGATGGAAGTCTATTTGGAAAGTGAAAAAATCTTATTTTAAAGCTATATTGAAACATGACTACTCTTTATTTACAATGTAAGAGGTCTAAGAACAATGTTTTCAAAATGAACAAAGATTATTATATAAGAAATATACCCTATATTGAAGTCCTCCAGCTAATAGTTAAGCCAACAGTTGGTAGATTAACTCGAGAATAACTGCAAATACACATGTACTATTGCTGTACTATTATGAACTGAATAATAATAATAATAATAATAATAATAATAATAATAATAATAATAATAATAAATAATAATCTAAGTTAAACACTGAAGTTACACTTGAGTCATTGTTTTGTATATAAATCAAATAAAACCATCAGGACAAGATGGCCATTAACTGTTGATGATAAAAACTAAGAAGAAGGTGCTTAGGGTGAAGCTGCTAACCCTATTACTTTGTTGTATAATTCGGTGGTCCTACATAAAGAAAGATAAGGAAACACACTACTGGAGTTTCATTGTACACACATACACAACATTGTCATTTTGAATCATTCTCTGTGTTTTTTTCAGTGTCGGTTCACCAGTAGAAAGTAGTACTAGGGCTTGGTCTGCCTTAGCCAATGAGACACATGGACGCTTTTAGAGGAGTTAAGATCAAGATTAAGATAGTTATAGTTTTTTCTTATCCACCTACACTTCCTTAGCTCCTCTTCATGTCCTAACTCTTAAATCTCTCCTATCTACTGCTCAGCTGTCTTCCAAAATATCTAAATACATACAGTTTAAGTGACAACTTCTTCAGAAAAGTCAGAAACTTGTACATGTACGGTAACTAGGCCTACAATCTGAACTAATTATTGGCTAATGACTTACAACAACAACACTCAATAGAACTCGATTCAAACCAATTTCACTGTTGATTTTTAAAAATGTGGACTATGCAACCTTGTACATAGTCCAGATTTAAATGAACACATTGACACCGTCTCCCCATTCGGCTTGTGATGGTCTTCTGGTGTCGGCCAGCAGAGGGTGCTAGAGTATCAAGTCTGGCGCCTTGAAGCCTTTGTTGAGTGTCTGTTGTCAGTTGTGACTGCTGTGAGCTGAGTGTGGAGTATAATATCCATATAATGTGGAGCCTGGTAGCAGGCTGGTACATACAGGTACACAACATAAACTAACTAAACTGGCTTTCAAACCTGGATGTTTCCAGCTACTGTAAGTTGGGTAGCTTTTCTCAGTCAGTCTCAGTCAATATGCATGCCAGCATAATACAACATGCCATGCATTATTGAGGCCGGTAATAATAGCTTTGAAACATAAACATTGCAACAGGCCATGCTTTTCCCTCCCAGAGAGCCAGTAAAAGAAAAAGAAAAAAGCATGAGAAAGGTAGGCACACCCACGATGTACATGCAATAACCATATGGTACTTTTTTCATAACTTAGTTGGTTTCTTTATTATTTTTCGAATATTTGCAATATGAATTGTAGTGTGAGGGTCATATATAAATATATATGACTTTATGCTTTAACTTTGTGCCCTGCCTTCGCTTTCAATGGAACCATTCTTTATAGAGCAGCCAACCAGCTAATGCAATTCCCTCCTGCACATGCAGTCCACTTATCCTTTTAATCAATACATATTATGGTCTGCTGTCTGTAGGAGAAAGAACACCAGAGACACGACAGTGGCTTCAATGTCCCTTCCTTTGTATGAATCCCAAAGGAAAGACGGCAACAAGCAAAGAATGTAATTACTTATTTGAATGAAACAATTACAGCAACGATCCTGCAAGGCGACCCTTTATGACAGCTCGGATCTTGATTATTGATTTATGGCTCTTAGGATTAGGTCTATATGTAACTAACCTGGGATGTAGATGTAGAAATGATGTGCAATCTGCTAATGTATACACGCCAAGGTAACTTGAGTCACAAATTGGGCCCCAGAGCCATTGACTTTGTTTTAATTATTTAGGAAATGCTTTAATCAAAAGTGACTAAAAGTGACTAATAGTGAATTTAGATACAGATACAGAATTTAGATGTGTCAACCCCAGGTAGGGGTTAGGTGGGCCTCTTGCTCAAGATGCTACAGGGTAGGCCGTGGAGATTGGGGATCGAACGCAGGACCGTTCAGCCGGGAGTTGAACACCATTCTGTACGGTTCACACAACTTGCATAAAAACAAAAATAATGATTAGGCCAATGTCAGAGCTCTGCTATACAGTAGGCCTACATGTGATTAAAATGCACACAATAAAATATATGGAAATAAAATAAATAAATATAATATCCAAATACAAATTGCAAAATAACTATGAAAGCCTCCCACGTGTTGTTACTTCTCATGCTGTTTTCAACTTATGGAGTTATATGATTATTGAGTCTAATAACGCGTGCCTTCCCTATGTTTGAGCATCCAATCACAGCAGCTCTTTCCCACCAGCTCCTGACGTCACATTTACTCGCCGGACCAATAAAACCCATCTGCTTGTCAGGGGGTCCCGACGGGTCTCGACGGGCCCCAAAGCTTCAGAGACCCCTTGTCTCGTGTGGAGCCAACAGTGACAACAAGTTAGAGAGATCTCCCACTACCGAGCGTGTGGGACTTTCAATGACCTCTCGTTGACCCTTCGTTGACCTCCTCGTTGACCTCCTCGCCGAAACCGCCGGCTAGTAATTTACACGTGCGTGGCTTTGAGATCGGCGCACACGGTGAGGGCGGCGGGGCCCTCGCCCTCCCTCCGCGTCGGTCCACGTGCGGCGGCAGTCCGCGACCCCCAGCGAACGCGCAGCTCGCACTTCCGACACACCGCGCGGAAGGCGTCGCGGTATCTGTTGTTCATCCACCCGTACAGGATGGGGTTGACGAAGGTGGAGCACATGGCCACGACGTGGAACACGGTGAAGAGCAGCTTGAAGTCCCGCATGCCCAGCACGCTGCTGTCGATGTCCACAGCCAACTGGAAGGCGTGGAACGGCAGCCACGCGACTGCGAACGCCGCCACCACAGCCACGAGCATCTTAGTGGTCTTCCGCCGCCGCCGGTGGCGGGCGCTGCGGCCCCCGGGACTGGCGTGCCTCCTCAGCGTCCTCCAGATGCGCGCGTAGGCGACGGAGTTGACCGCCAGGGGGAGCCCATACTGCACCAGCAGCATGGCCACGCTGTAGACGGTGCCATCCGTGCCGCCCCCGGGCCACTCCTCGGCGCACACCTCGATGGCGGTGCCGGGCGTCAGGTCCAGCGTGCCGTACTCCCGGAAGATGGCGAGCGGGCTGGCGAGCAGGGCGCCGGCGGCCCACGTGGCCGCGATGACCACGGCGCACGTGCCCTTGGCCATCTTGGTTTCGTGGTGGTAGACGACGCTGCGGTGGCGGTCCAGCGCAATGACGTTCAGCGTGATGGTGGACACGTGCACGGCGGCGGCCTGTGCACACGGCAGCGCAAAGCATAGCACGCGGCCGAACTTCCACTCCCCATACAGCGTGAGCACGAGTGTAAAGGGCAGGCACAGTGCGCTCATGAACAGGTCGGACACGGCCAGGTTCGCGATGAAGAAGTTGGTGATGGTGCGCAGCGCCTTGAAGCGGAACACCACGTAGATGACCAGAGCGTTGCCCACCACCCCAAGCAGGATGATGGCGCTGTAGGCCAGGATGAGGGCGACCTGCACCCCGACCAGCCTGGTGCTGTCCCCCCCTGCCAGCTCAAACAGATGGTGGTGCTGGTGCTGGTGGTTGTTGTACTGGTGGTGCTGGTGCTGGAGGTCGTCGTCCTTGGCGGGCGGGGGGCTGGTCGCGGAGCAGTGGTCACAGGGCCCAGCGCCATACCCTGGGGCGTCGATGTGCGTCACATGGAGTGGTCCGACGGACCCCGTCGCCATCTGTAGGTGGCCCGAGTCGGTCATTTGTCTAGGTGGAAGACAGGCCAGTTGGATAGTTCGGAGTGATGACAACAACAACAAATACAACAACAACTGTATTGATATGTTGTTCTATATAATGCCTGAAGAGGGTGCTCCAGGGTAGCGCTTAAGGAACTGGTTCTCTGAGTAAAGATGCTTTTGAACGATTGAGCTTGGTGTGTGAAGTTGCTTCAAAACATGGTACCAGGAGTGGGGTTCTTTTGCTAATACATAAACAGTTGAAAGATGGATGCCATTCGCCAGCCAGTAGAGTTGAAACTGACTGGCAATGTAGCTGAAAACTGGAAAGTCTTTAAGCAAAGTTTTTAACTATATTTATTGGCGACTGGTGGAGACAAACATGCGATAAGAGGAGGATAGCATTGTTGCTAACCATCACAGGATGGGCAGCATTGAATGTTTTCAATACCCTCACGTGGGATGAAGAAGACAACTATGAAGCTGTGATCGCTAAATTTCAAGCATATTCCACACCAAGGAAGAATGAGACTTATGAGAGGTATGTTTTCCATAATAGACTACAGGGAGACGATGAGTCTATTGAACAGTACGTAACAGACCTCAAAAGCCAGTCAATGCAATTTTTGGAACACTGCGTGACTCAATGATACGAAATACCAAATTGTGATTGGAGTCCGAGATAAGAAGGTGAGGAAGATTCTCCTCAAAGAGATGGATTTGTCCCTAGAGAAGGTAGTCAGTATTTGACAAGTTTCAGAAAATGCAAAGATTCAGCTAAGGACATTTGAGGGCGATGGAGGGGTACGTGCGACAGGGAAAACAATGCAGGAAATGTGGTGGCATCAATCATTTTGCCAGATGCTGCAATGCTAAAAGGAAAGTGCAAGTTGTGGAGGAGCAAGGTAGCCAGTGGAGAGTCAGATACCAGTGAAGAAGAGGATCAGCGTTTCTACATAGGAGAGGTGAAGGAACCCGTGATGAGGAATGGATTACGCATTTGGATGTTAATGGCACAACCGTGGCACTGAAAATGGATACAGGGGCCCAGGCAAACATCCTGCCATGGAAAGAGTTCCTTAAACTACGGATGAAACTGAAAATCTCTCATAAGAAGCAGAATCTGTACGACTACAATGATGAGCCAATTCCCACCAAAGGTATGTGCAGATTAACGCAGAGAAGACGGTCCATGCACTGTTTACTATAGTAAAGGAGGAAAGACAGCCTATTCTGGGATTACAAGCATGTGAGAAGCTGGGGCTGATAAAGAGAGTGCACGTTATTGGCAGGGAAGCAGTGCAGCTAGCCATGAGTCAAAGGGCTGCACTCAGCTGCACAATGAGATCACAACAAAGTTCCCAGAAGTGTTTGAAGGCATAGGGAAGCTGTCAGGTAAACACAAGATACAGCTCACAGAAAATGCAGAACCTGTCATTCACCCAGCCAGCCTGAGGGAAGTATTGGAAAAGGCACAGAAATCAGGGCTCAAACTGAACAAGAAGAAGTGTGAGTTTGGAGTGTGGGGGCTAACACACCTGGGTCACAAGTTGTCAGGAAAGGGGGTTCAGCCCGACCCTGACAAAACAAATGGAGGAGATGCCACAACCAACAAACAAGACTGAACTACAGAGGGCATTAGGCTTAGTCAACTATATGGGCAGGTTTATTCCAAACTTGTCAGCAAACACTAAGGCACTCAGAAGTCTGTTGGAAGGAAAGACAGAATGGCAGTGGTCACATGTGCATGAACAGAAATGTCTGAAAAGTAGCCTTGTAAAAGAGCCAGCACTCAAGTTGTATGACCCCAGCAAACCAGTGAAGATGTCCACAGATGCATCGAAGAATGGACTAGGAGCTGTATTACTACAGCAACATGATTGTGACTGGTTTCCTGTGGCATATGCTTCTCGCACAATGTCCTCCACAGAGACTAATTATGCACAAATAGAGAAGGAGACCCTGGGTGCTGTATTTGGGTGTGAGAGATTTCATCAGTACATCTGTGGGAGGCTGACAGTGCTAGAGACGGACCATAAACCACGTTTAGCCATAGTAAAGAAGAACCTCAGTGATGCTCCAGAGACTGCTCTTACAACTTCAAAAGTATGACCTAACCTTGGAGTTCACACCGAGTAAATACCTGATCGTGGCCGATGCACTGTCAAGTCTGAGCAACACGGGAATGAGTTCCAGTGAACAGGATGTGCAGGTCCATGTGAATGCAGTGAGGGCTGAGCTGCCTGTTTCAGAGGAAAGATGGGCACAAATGGCTAGAGAAACTGAGAAGGATGACATACTGCGAGAGGTAAAGGCAAAGATACATATGCCAGGACAGGTGAGGTTGAACAAACCATATGAGCACTTCAAGGAAGAACTGTGTGTTGTGAATGGTGTTCTGCTAAAAGGAACTAAAGTAATCATCCCATCCTCCATGAGAAGAGAGATGGTCAAGCTGGTACATGAAGGGCACTTGGGCATAGAGAAATGTAAGAGGCGTGCCAGGGAAGTAATGTATTGGCCGTATATGAATAGAGACATAGAGAATGTAGTACAGAGATGTGAAACCTGCCAGCGTCACAGATATCAACAGAGGAAAGAACCACTCTCATCACATAGCAGGCCAGAGGGCCCATAGAGTAAGGTGGGAACAGACATATTCCACCTAAGTGGCAAAAATAATGGTAGACTACCATTCAAACTACCCAGAGTTTGCTCTTCTTTCAGACCTTACGGCAAAGCAGGTGGTTAAACATACAACATCAATCTTCTCCAGACATGGGATTCCCAAGATAGTGGTATCTGACAATGGCAAACAATTTGACAGTGAAGAATACCGTTTGCTTTCCAGAATATATGGATTTACACATGTGACGTCGAGCCCTCACTACCCACAGTCCAACAGTCGAGTGGAGAAGGGAGTGCAAATAGTGAAAAGACTGCTGAAAAAGGCTACTGAAAGCAAGGAGGATCCTTACTTGGCCATTCTGAACTACAGAGCAGCACCGCTAAAATGTGGGAGGTCCCCCACAGAACAGGAAACTGCGTACTCGCCTTCTATCAACAGAACATCTAGTGAGAGGGGACAACAAAGCAGAGGACAGGAAGGAGAAATACGAGATAAGACAGAGAAGGCACTATGACAAGTCTGCCAGACCGCTGCCACCACTGACAGAATGATATTGTCAGAGTGAGAAGAGGGAGTGAGTGGGGACCAATGGATAAAGTACTGAGGGAAACATCTCCTAGGTCCTATGAAGTGGAGACAGAACAGGAGAGTGTCTTGCGACAGAACAGGCAACACCTCTAGGCTGTGCCAGGCACGTCATCAGTCGAGATAGGACTAGGGGATAGAACTGAGGGCACAGCAGAGGGGGCTGAGCCAGTTGAGATGGATCTCAACACCGGTACTGAGAGATCAGGTGAACTCTGCCCTCAGGTTGCTAAGGACACACCATATAAGAAAAGAGAAACCCACAGGAAGCCTGAGCGTAGGGTGGTTCACAGACCTAAAATACATTGTTCTATGTAATGCCTGAAGAGGGCGCTCCAGGGTAGTGCTTAAGGAACTGGTTCTCTGGATAAAGACGCTTTTGAATGATTGAGCTTGGTGTGTGAAGTTGCTTCAAAAACACCTAGTAGCAACCACAATCAACACAAGATGTGTTGATTGTGCTTTTGAAATACGAAAGAAAGAAGCATGTTCACTGAAGAGGTCAAATTACATTTGATATTGAATTTGGGAACATGCAAAAGCTATTATGTATAAGTATTGATGTGCATTGCATAGTAATACCATAGTTTGAGTATTGCTTTGCACAAACAATATCGGCAGCAGGGGTTGGCGTCGGGATGGAGGGGGGAGTAGATGAAAACATTAGGAGGAAAACCATGAGTTAATTCACTAATTTAGTCTATAATGGAGACCTGAAAGCAGATACAAATAATTTAGTATGTGTTAAGAAAAGCAAAGTGGGTTGGTAGCTGGTGGGACTTATTCAGGTAGTATACTCAATGCAACTAAAAGGTAGCGTATGCAGATATAAGTAGTGTCATCAGATTTACCTGTGCAATATTCCACATTTATCATATAGCAAGACAACAGAAAGAGGTTGATTGTTTGTTGGTTGCGCGTGCAATGGTTGACGCACTTCCTTTACCCTTTACCCGTACCCGGTGGCAGACAGAATTGCATAGTGAAAGCGAAGCTTATAGGGAACCATTCTCTTCATATTAATAAGTTGAAGCAAAAAAGTTGTCTACTGCCACTTCAAAAAAAAAAAAATACAAAAAAGGGAAATGACCTGTACTGGCCTTGGGGTGGCGCTGTTACACTGCATTCAAGGCAGTATACTGGTAATCCTAAAGATTCAGAATTTAGCTAAATAAAGGCTACATTTAGGACTTTGTAATGTGACATAGTATAGGCCCACATAATCTTAGCCTACAAATACGTTTTGCCCACTGCATCCGTCCGTCAACGGACGACAGAAGGCGTGTCTGACGGATGGGGGCGTGGAATTTGCAGATGGAGCCAGACTCAGCCAGCAGCCAATCAAATCGCTTCTTACAACAACAAAGTCGCGTTCTTCCTGCATTTTGTTATTGCTCTTTTGTATTGCAAGATGGATCCCGTCGTTGCAATATATTACGATATAAATAAATCGAAAATAATCCGAAACATTATGTAATCTGGTTCCCCCACCTCCAGTGACAACTTTCGCCACGCCAGGTCCCGGCGATTGGTGTCCCTGTATAAAGACTGGTCGTAGTGTATAGCCCGATTACCCACAGCGATTATTAGTTTGTCCTCCATTATTAAATCCCCCGCTGCCGGTCACCTTTTTTGACATACGTATGTGCTTTCCCGGGTTCTTCTTCTTCTTCTTCTTCTATGGTGTTTTACGGCAGCTGGCATCCACAATGTTGCATTGCTGCCTCCTACTGGACTAATACTCTACAAAATTAAATTCTTCCATACAACCCAGTATCTGATAAAAACTTGAAGAAGTGGCGCTTTCCCTTTACACTTGTACCCACATCCAGTACACTTTTTAGGGACACTTCCTTCAGCCCACACCGCTTTAAGCGCCTGAACAAATCTTGCCTGTGGGATTCATACTTCCTGCAAAATAGCAATACATGTTCAACAGTCTCCCTCTGCTGGCAAGAACACAGTCCGTCCTGGTGCTTTCCTAAAATACACAGAGTGCTATTCAGGCAGGTATGGCCTATTCTCAGTCTTGCAATGATGACATCCTCCTTACGCTTGCCACTAGTGCAGGCAGTAACTGAGTCAGCAACCCTACCACTGATGGAATAGAGATGCCTGCCCTTCGTGTCTTGGTCCCAAAGCTGCTGCCATTTAATTACAGAATTCTGCCACACAATGCTCTTTCCCTCAGATTTAGACAGTTTCAGGTTAACATCTATGGCATCTTTTCGAGTCGCCGCCTTGGCCAGCGCATCCACCTTCTCATTCCATCTGATTCCCACATGCGCAGGTACCCATAAAAATGACACAGTCACTCCCTGTTTTTCTACATTATTGAGTGCTAATAAAATCTCATATACTATATCCTGCCGTCCCTTTGACATTCCCTTCCCAAGGCTTTTGACTGCAGACACAGAGTCACTGCATATTAACACCTTCCTATCTTGTAGTTGATCCACCCACTGCACAGCCATCAAGATGGCATATAGCTCAACTGTAAACACATGTAATGCATCAGACGTTCTCTGTGAGCCTTGGACCCTCATTTTCGGAACAAAAAAGGCTGCTCCAGTAACCCCTGACTCCTGGTCCTTCGACCCATCAGTGAATATTAAAACACAGTCATGGTATCTTTCTTCTATATGGCAGTGAAAACTATACACCAACTCCACTTCAGGATCTTTTTCCTTCATTTCCAGTAATGTCAGGTCAATTTCTGGAACATGTAGCTGCCACACAGGAATCGCAGGCCATATTACTGTTGGGCAAAAGGAACACTGCAGAACATTCAATTCTCGCGCCACAGATTCTCCCGTCCACCCAAAACTTGGCAAATCTGCCACCACACTCTCCCAGCTTGGCTCAATAACATTTCTCACAGGATGGTTGGGTTGCTGTCCCATCAGATTCACCCAATAGTTGGCCTGCAGCTGTCTTCTCCTCACCCCCAGAGGCATTTCCCCTGTAACCACTTGTAAAGCGCACACAGGAGAGGACCGCACAGCTCCAGTACATATTCTCAATGCAGAAGCCTGAACTACATCCAATTTGGCCAACACAGATGCTGCCGCAGAGCCATACACCAAACATCCATAATCAATCCTCGCCCTGATCAAGTATGTATAGATCAATTTCAAAGAGGCCAAATCAGCCCCCCACTCTTTCCCAGCCAGACACCTCATTAGATTCAGAACATTCTTACACCTGTCTACTACCCTGGAGATATGGGTTCTCCACGTAAGTCTAGTGTCAAAGAACACACCCAGGAATTTAAAACATGACACCCTCTCCACAGGACAGTTGTATAGTTGCAGTTTCATACTATCACATATTTTCTTTCTCGTAAAGAACATTGCCTTCGTCTTCTCCACTGAAAATCTAAAGCCCCACTTCCTACCCCAGTCTTCCACAGTAGTTAGAGCTTGCTGAACACACTTTAAAGTGTATTTCACATTTTTCCCTCTTTTCCACAAACTACCGTCATCAGCAAAGAGAGACTGTCCAATACTAGGCTGTACTCCAGAAAAAATATCATTTATCATTATATTGAACAGGAGGGGGCTGACCACACTCCCCTGCGGAGTTCCATTTTCGACTAAACAACGCCTTGATATATCCATCCCGATCTTAACCTGGATGCTGCGGTTATTCAAAAAGTCCATTACCCAGTTGAAAAGGTTCCCCCCAATACCTAACATATGCAACTTGATCAAGAGGCCCCCCACCCACAGCATATCATATGCTTTTTCAACATCCAAAAATACAGCCACAACAGTTTCTTTATGTATTTGAGCTTTTCTAATTTCGTTCTCAAGACACAGAACCGAGTCGATTGTGTTCCTTCCCTTCCTGAACCCACTCTGATACCTTGACAATAGCCCCTTTTCCTCAACAAAATACATTAATCTTTCATTGACCAGTCTTTCCATCAGCTTACCAAACTGCGAGGTTAAAGCTATCGGCCGGTAATTTACAGGGTTAGAAGGATCTTTGCCAGGCTTCCTGATAGGTACAATGACCGCCTCTTTCCATCCTGCAGGAATGTATCCCTCCTCCCACACCCTATTATACAAACTCAAAACTTCCATCAATCCCTCATCACTCAGATGCGATATCATTTTATAACACATTTCATCCTGCCCAGGAGCTGAATTCCTGCATCTCTCCAACGCATTCTTAAGTTCCAATAGCGTGAAGGGAACATTATATTTGTCCTGTACTTTCTCCTTCTTTTGAATAACCTCACCAAACAGCGCCATTGTCTCCTCTCTACCTCTCCTTTCCTGATCTGAGATATTGCCAGAGCTATGGACCTTACTCAAAGTCCTCACCATCATTTCTGCCTTCTCAGCATCAGACACAGCCAAAAGGTCGCCATCTGAAAGAATTGGATAGTCCCACCCCCTCCTATTACCCTCCATTTTCTTAATCATACCCCACACCTCAGTAATGTCCACACTGTTACCAATTGTACTGCAGTAATCCCTCCAGTAAGATCGCTTACTCTGCCTGATGACTCTCCTAGCTACAGCCTGTGCCTGTTTATATGCAATCAGATGTTGAAAGTTATGTGTCCGCCTCATCTGTCTAAACGCCCTTTTCCTGGCTCCCACAGCATTCTCACACTCCTCATTCCACCAAGGAACTGCCTTTCTAGCCATCTTCCCTGAACTTTTCGGGATTGATTCCATGGCAGCCATATAAATCCTTCGGCGCAGCTCACCCTCATGCTCCTCCACATTATCAGTCCTTGGAACAGACCTAAGAAACAGGTCACTTAAATCCCTAAATCTTTCCCAATCTGCTTTTTCAAAGACCCATCTCCCACCCCTCCCACCTGGCCTAAAGCTGACCTCAATATCCAAAGAACATAGAACTGGATAGTGGTCGCTCCCAATACTGTCTCCATGAACTTCCCACTCACATCTTGACGCTAACCCACTCGATGAAAGAGTAAGATCCAACACAGATTCATGCCCCGTTCTAATATCAAACCTTGTGCCCCTTCCATCATTCAAACAAACCAAATTCCTTTCATTCAGCAACTCCTCAATCACCTGCCCATTGCTGTCGGTGCTATTTCCCCCCCACAAAGTACTATGAGCATTAAAGTCCCCCGTCCAAACCACATTCCCCCTATCCTGTCCCTCAACGTCCACTAGCTCAGCAAGCGCTAATCTTCTGCAAGGGTTATAATAATTTATGATAACCATCCTCCTTGAGCCCACCCAAACTTCCACCACCACATACTCCTGCACCTCCCCAAGACCCAGAACTCTATATGGTATTCCCTGCCTTACAAAGGTAGCGCAACCCCCACCAACACCTCCCACCCTATCCCTCCTAACAATTACATAATCAAACAAAACAAAATCAAATCTAGGCTGAAGCCACGTTTCCTGAATGCATATTACATCCGGTTTCACTGACATATCCTCAACAAATTTCTTAAACTCTTGACCATTTGTAAGCAAACTCCTTGCGTTCCAATGTAAAATAATCATAAGGGCAGAGAGCTCATCCTTGGTCTACTACACTCTCCTGGCTTGTAGGGACTGCACAGAGCCCATCTCTCACTTCCTCCCACTTTAGTCCCACCATATCCAGATGTTGAACCGCTGCCTTTGTAATAATTTGGATCCTTTCAGTTTTCGACTTAACCTCTGCTGTCGCATTAATCACCCCTGCAATAAACGTTACCAGATCTATCTTCTCCCTCCAGCCATACTCCTTCACCGGTCGAGCCACTGTATTCCCTTCCCCACCTCTGCCCCCTGACAAACCCCTCAAAGGTCTACCAGCCGGCCCAACTTGGTCCACTTTTCTTACCGCCTCTGCGTAGGACACTTTATCCTTCAGTTTTACATTGTGAATCTCGGTTTCCCTTTTCATAATTGCACATCCCCAGTACGCCGCACTGTGTGCGCCTCCACAATTGCAACACTTCGGGCTCGTCCCCTCACCACACTGCCCATACTCATGGGCACCCCCACACTTTGCACAAGTTTGCTCCCCTTTACATACCTTAGCAGCATGACCAAACTTTTGACATTTGAAACACCTCATTGGTTTATGCACAAACTCTCTCACCCTGTATCTCATGTAACCTAGGAATAGGTCAGTAGGAGTCTCTCTAGTGCTAAACTGAATCAAAACCGACTCTGTCTCCTTTTTCTCAGCTCCCCTTGTTAATCTTGTCGCACTCAAAACAGCCCCACACTTTTCCTTCAGATTCTTAACAAGATCCCCCATCTGCATTGTCAAAGGAATTCCGTAGATCACCCCCTTGCACCCTTCACTCCCAACTCTCGCCACTTTCACCACTTTCGCCTTCCCAACACATTGCAACCTGCCAGCCTTCACAACCTGATCCTCCGACACACATCCTATCAACAAATTACCATCCTCCAACACTCTAGCGTTTTGAATCGCCCCAATCTGACTCTTCAGAACATTTGTCAGTCTCATTGGATCCATTCCTTTAACGCCACCATTCTCAAACCGCACAACCACAAAGACACATTTCTCCCTGTCACTGTCACTGTCCCCCTGTCTAGTTCTAAGCCTCTTAAGTCTCCTCATCCGCCATTCCGTAAGATCCGTCTCTATGCCCTCCATGTCTTCACTATCCTCTCCCTGCCTCCCCGCCATGGTGGAGAACTAGGAAGAGACTCGTATACCGGACCTATACAGGCCGTCGGCCGATACTCTCACAAAATCCTCCACTCACCGCCTAGCCCTACTCTTCCAATTCCACCTTGCTCAATGCGAAAAATCAATTGGTCACCTGACAAAGCTGCAGAAACACGAGCCTCTCTTCCTTCCTGCTCAGCCGTCACACCACAGAGCTTCCCCTTCTCTCGCTCTCCACCGCCGCTTTCCCGGGTTGTACCACAAAGGTGATTTCATTGGGCAGAGTCCAAGTAGCGTCACCGGACATATATTTGCATAATGCGATCTGATTGGCTGACGGATCCGTCGCGGCCTGAAAAGTTAAAATTTTCTCAACTTCTCAACGCAAGCGACGGAGCCGACGCAACGGACGGAGCCACAATGCATTGCGGCTCCGCCCCATTCAAAGTCAATGGGATGCGTTGACAGGCGCATGCAGTTGGCAAGCGGGGTAATAAAGCGACACGTAGGCTACTTAAATATGTTATTGATGAAACAAATAATACCTGATGTTAATAATACCTGCGGCGAACTCCGAGACGCGTCGCTAGAAATGCGTCGCCAACAAAACCGTTTTCATTCCTACGGTACAGCAGGGCGTGCGCTCCTCTTTTGCGCCGGGCGTCGCGGTTAAATATTCTCAACTTAGTTGGACTTTTCACAGAGCTCATGGTCCTGTCGGCTGTTTTGTGCCAGATGTTTCCACCTTCATAATGTCTCCATACTTGTGTTATTCGTAAAATTCATATTGACATTAAGATTTCATGATTTAATTTGTGGTTTCCATTTGCCAAACACTAATGCAAGTTTTAAAAACTTGAATCTGAAATTGCCCTATAGGCTAAACTATGCTATTGCGTGTGTCTATTAGGCTACTAGCAGTTCTGGCTAAAAGAATAATAATAATAATTATTATTATTATTATGTAATAATTATTAGTTAAAATATATTCAACAGTCTGTTAATTAATAAGCCTATGAGGCTCAAAATAAGCTTTAGCCAACTGTACTCCAATTGATAATATTCTATTGAATGAAAAGTATATGGATAAGAGTAATATATTTTCCATAGCTCAACATGCCTAGAGTTACTACGAAGGAGTATTAGGGCCAGCCAAAAATAAATAAAAAATACAAAAATAAAATCTGACAAAAAAAAAAAAAAAAAGCCAGGCAGAAAAAAACTACCAACTGCAGAGGCTTGACCACGTAGTACCACAACAAAGCGACAAGCAACTGATGGCTCCATGACAGCAGCCGGCTGGACGTGGAGTGTGAAGGTGATTTTCTGAAGTGGACTCTATTTGTAACTGATTTTGTATCATATCAATAAAGTAAAGCCTTGTAGTGAATGTGACTAACATAATTCACCCTTGTTCTGGAGTGTGGTTCTACACACTTATTTCATGCAGTTGTTTAATGTTATTGTGGCAGGGTTCGTCCTCACCACACGCCACCTACGTGGCTTTCCTTGGGGCCCTCTGACACAGGACACGGGTAGATGGTAGTAAAAGATGTTTATTTGGAGATTAGGCAGATGGTATTCGCCGAGCTGATGGTACAACTGCCATGGCTGTGGCTCCTTCTCGAGTGTGTGTGTTGATGGCTGGTTTATCCTGGGTGCCATGATTGCTCATGCACCACAGGTGTGCAGCCCCACCC
>JAOPJI010000101.1:10371621-10382665 GCA_027122695.1 Merluccius productus
AACTTCCGCATTCTGCAAACGCTTCTGCGCAAACAAAAGCCAGACCATGAATACGAAGTATTATGGGATGGTCAGGACCAGGCTAAGTAAGTGTATAACAAGGGGAAAACAACAAGTAGAAGAGAAATACATTTTTAACAGAGGTAGATTTTAACCATTTGAGGCAGATTTTAACCAAAACAAAGATTACACATTACTGACTTCAAGGTCAAGGTTTTAATGTGATGTCATGTCCTGTGTTCTCCGCAGGAGAGGAGGACCACGGCGGTCGCTTCACCATCGACACTCTCACCGGCGCGGTGAGCTCCACGGAGGTCCTGGACCGCGAGGACCGGGGGGTCTACACGCTGACCATCCGGGCCACCGACGGCGGGCCGCAGCCCCTCGGCTCCACCGCCCGGCTCCACGTGCGTCTCCTGGACCAGAACGACAACAGCCCCTCGTTCTCTGGGAGCCACTACCACGCGGCCGTGGCCGAGGGTCTCCCCGCCGGCACGGCGGTCCTGGAGCTCAGGGCCACGGACCCGGACGAGGGGCCCAACGGGGAGGTGACCTACAGCCTGGAGGAGGACGGGAGCCAGGGGGCCTTCTCCGTCGACGCATCCACCGGGGTGATCCGCACCACCCGGCCGCTGGACCGCGAGAGCCGGGCCCAGTACACCCTCCGAGCCCTGGCCACCGACGGGTGCGCCGCGGGGCCTCAGAGCTCGGAGGTGACGGTGACAGTGCAGGTGGAGGACGTGAACGACAACGCGCCAGCGTGCGCCCGGGACCCCGTCAGCGCCTGGGTAGCCACCGGGAGAACCTGGCGGCCCGACCAGGTCGTCGCCACGGTGACGGCGACGGATCTCGACCAGGGGGAAAACGGAACGGTGCGGTACATGTGGTCGGAGGGGGAGGGGCTCTTCGACCTGAACGACGCGTCGGGGGAGATCCGGCTGCGGCGGCCGCTGAGGGCGGGGTTCCCTGGGCGGAAGCTGCAGGTGCTGGTGGCAGACCAGGGCAAGCCGGCGCTCACATCCACCTGCCTGGTCTTTGTACATCTGAAAGGAGACCAGGACGGATTGCTGTTTACGAAGAAGGTGTACAATGCGACTGTCACTGAGAACAGCAGAGCAGGTAAGATTTTTTTTCCCTCGTGCGCTCAAGTGGTTTGTCTTAAATGTCATGAGTTATTTGAACGAATATTTAAATCAAACGTTTCCTCTCTTTAAAGGAACATTGGTTGCTAAAATTGAGGCTGTTGACCAAACAAACAGCGGCTCAAGGATTGGATACAGCATTTTCAGTGGCAACGAGCGGGGAATCTTTGCCATAAATGGAAACACAGGTAACATTTGAAACCTTTAACGTTTGAATGCCCTTAACTAAGCTATTTTTAAGCTAAAATTGCTTTGCAAAGACACGTCAACGAGTCCGAAGTTATTGCTAGGTGATGTTAGCATGTTAGCTGTTAGTAGAAAGAAACTCAAGGCATGTTTAGTTTCTTGTTCAGATTACAGGGAACCACGCGTCTCTTGTACTGAACTTTCCACATCTTTCACCAGCCTAATAATTGGCTTTCTAAATGTTTAGATTCCTCAACAAAATGTTGTTTGGACACAAAGAAAAATGTTTCTTTGTGTCCAGCTAAACACCAAACATTCATCCAATGTCTTTTTTCCTTTGCCTTTTGTATTTCTTTGTTTAGCAAACAATTGAGCTGTACAAATCTATGTTCCCATAGTTTCTCCACTGTCTTTATTTTGATTCTGAATTGGATGAAAGCCTGTTTAACAATCAGTTTTCTTTGTTCCTCTATTATTTGTTTGTATTTGTTACATTCCATATGCAACATAAACCCCAAATCCTACAAATCTCCCAAAATCAAGCACACACTGTGATGATAGATCGCTAGGTCTGTGAAATAGTCATGAAAATGTGCTTGACAGCCATCTTTGAACCTTTTCTCCACCAGGTGAGATCACGGTACAGAAACCCGACGCTCTGGATTTCGAGGAGGGTCGCCAGGCCCAGCTGGTGGTGCTGGCTGATAGCGGGCCCAAGACGGCCCACAGCCGGGTGTCCATCACCCTGCAGGACGTCAACGACAACGCCCCGCTGTTTGACTACGCCTACTACCGGACCGCCGTCTGGGAGGGACAGGTGCACAACACCTACATCATGCAGGTACTATCCTAAAGGGACCAAGATACTGTGGGGAATAATCTGTTTACCGTAATAACTAAAGTATCTCCCAGGCCAAAATCTTATGTTGTCATGTTGTGCCCAAAGTACATGGAGCTTGAATGTCGCTTCATATTTGTTGCGTGACCCCAAAAAATAAATAGACTCATATTGTTTTAACGGAGCAAAGTACGCAGAGCTCTAGGCCATGTTCAGCCTACACCAGCTAAATGTGAAAACATATGTTTTCCCCCTGTTTTGGCCTTCCATCGGCACTAAGCCGAAGTTTTCCACCTCCAATATGGATGTATCTGAAAATGTATGTGATGTGATCCAGACGCAGGCAGCTGGCTAAAGTGGTCTGGGCATGCACATGAGAGAAGGCAGAAATGCTGTTTTAGTGTGGTGGATGGACAGCGTTTTGAAAGCTTTTAACACTTTCATATTTAGCCGTTGTAGTGTGAACATGACCTCATAGGACCTATGTTTGTTTGTTTGTTTGTTTTCTCGCAGGTGTTTGCTTCGGATGCTGACAGTGGTATAAACGGGCAGATTGAGTACTCCATCGTGTCTGGGAACCATAACAATGCGTTCCTCTTGGACCCTGCGCGTGGCATACTGGCGACTAACGTCTTACTGGACCGTGAGATCACACCCTTGTACAAGTACGTTGTTTTACTTCTCATGTATTGCTATTGACATCTGATCGTAATGGTATACTGTTATAGATACATTACATTTTTACCAAATGAATGGGAATTCATGTAAAGCAAAATCAACAATGCAACCGGTCAGGATAGAGTAGTGACCACTCCCAGATGAAAAAAAGTACTGGGTTCGATCCCCATGGTCCTCTTTCTAACCTCTACATGCTCCTTAATGACATGTCAGAATTCGCTGTCAATCGCTTTGAACACACGCATCGGCTAAGTGGGTCATTCAAATGTATAGACATACAACATTTGAACACGCTATCCATAACATTGCCAATTCCGTATGATCTTTGTGTATGCCTTAGCGTTAATCCCGTTCATGTTCCCCCTGCTGCAGGCTGGTGGTGCAGGCCACAGACAGGGGGAGCCCTCCCCTCAGTGGCACCACCACCATCAGAGTGCAAGTGGTGGACGTCAACGACAACAGTCCCACCATCCCCCCCATAAGGCCTGTGGTCGTAGCCGAGAGTAAGACCCAGTCATAATTCATATTACTACCACTAAGAAGTACAAATTAGATGTTGTTGTAAATGTTCTTTTAGTTGTTTTTTTCCAGATGTTTTTTTATGGTTATGCAGCATTTGCACTTGCTCCAAGATTGTCCTCAGCCTCACCTTCAAGTTGCAAGCAGACTAAATGTCAGTCTAATATCGTCCGTGACAGAATAACGACAACGAGCCTCTGAATGAATGATATTCAACATGAACATCGACACCATGGTGATCTGTGCTCTACTCTAGATCTGCCCGTGGGCTACGTGGTCACCGAGGTGACTGCCAACGACGTGGACCTGGGCTCCACCATCAGCTACAGCTTTGTGGACAACAGTAGCGCCGCCGGCACCAGCTGCTTCGCCATCGACCGCTACAGCGGCGTGATCACGCTGACCAAGGCCCTGGACTACGAGGAACATGCCGAGCATGTTCTGCAGGTCATGGCGTCCGACACCCTGCACCACACCACAGGAGAGGTTGTAGTCACCGTGCTGGACGTCAATGACAACGCTCCGGTCTTTGACCAAGTTTCCTATCAGGTATGATGTGTTCAAACTGCACTATACCACTCAACTTATGTTACTGTATCTCATCACACTATCAAATACAAAATATTGTTTACAAGTTGGTCCCGATATGTTGATATGTTAATGGACTGTGCTCAGTGCCTTGGTGGTGAGTACTCTGGCCTCACAGGAGGAAGGTTGTTGGTTTAAGTCCAGCGTTAGGTTCCACCACGTGATCACCATGGACAAAGCTAGCCTACCTTGCTTAAGTAAGCAATTTAAATTGCCATCTTGCTAAACCATAGTCACTAGAGTAAGTTGGATGCCTGTCGTTGCTGAATGTTGTTGGTGGGTAGAGTTGCTTGATGTTTGATATCTCGTCCAGGTGGAAGCATCAGAAGATGCTCCAGCCAACACCCTCATCGTGACGCTTTTAGCTACTGACTCAGACTCTGGAGTCAATGGAAAGGTCTCCTACAGGTTGCTGAACTCTCCCTCACAGAGTTTCAACATCCATCCAGACAACGGTAAGATCACTTCGACCAAACCAAAATCAACTACTCCTCATCCAGCCATTCCCAACCAGTCTAAAGTACTGCAAGTACTCCATTCTTCCTGGTACCCGTCTCACTGGGCCTGAAGGGAGCTTGTGGTCTCACGCCCTCAACAAATACCCTGACAAAACCCAATGTGTTTGTTTTAAAGAAACACAATTGTACATTACACAAAACATAGCATGCTTCATTGGTCTACTTCATCCTGGTGAACATTACAAAATGTCTCATAACTGGATTATTTTAGCCTCATATTGAGTGCATGTCTTGCAGGTTACTTCTTATATTTCTCTTTTATACTCAACGAATAAAACTCTTTTTTGGCACAGCAGGCACCCTGCTTCTGCCCCTGAAGGGGTGCTTGCCAGTAGAGAGGTTTTTTTCTCATTTTGAGAAGCTCTGCATACAATTCATCCAAGGACAAGGACACCCAGGGTGGTATTTTGCCAATTGTACAATTTCTACATTGTTTGTAACTTTACAGACACCGGCAGCAGAATTATGCTATAATTAGAGAGGTATGGAGGGGAAAAACTTGATTGAAGCAGACAAGCAATAAGACAACAATGTCTGGCTCCAGTTATAGGCATTGTTCTCCCTAAACCCTTGAATTAATAAATAGTTAACAATAGAGCAGCCATATATAACTATGTCAAAATGTGGACACTTATGTAATGTGTTAGAAAATGTGTTTTTAAATTACTGTATGCTTTCAATTTTACATCAATCATGTTTTGCAGAAGACAATTATCTAGAATGAATGCATTTAAATATCCTAAAAAATATAATAGAAAAATAATAATGTTTTACAGGATGTGTGTTCACCAACAAACCCCTGAAGGAAATCACTAAGAGCAACCCAATCCAGCTACTGGTGGAAGCCCGAGACGGAGGAGCTCCCGTACGCTCTACCATCACCTCTATTGACGTGGTGGTACTGGACACCAACAACAACCCGCCGGTCTTCCAGCAGGACACCTACACAGTCAGCGTACCCGAGGACACCCTGCCAGGAGAAACCTTGCTCACCTTGTCTGCAGAGGATGCAGACTGGGCGCTGGAAAATACCCACTTAGACTACACCATCATCAAGGGAAACGAGAAGAGGAGGTTTTTCCTGGAGGTCAAAGTGGTTCAATTGAGGAACCAGCAGAGAAGCATCGGGAGACTCGTTTTGTGCAACCCTTTGGACCGTGAAACCAAGGAGAGCTACAGATTGACAATCACGGCGTCTGATCGTGGCATGCCGCCACTCAACAGCTCCACCGTCGTCATGGTGATGGTGACGGATGTCAACGACAATGCCCCTGTGTTTGTAAACATGGAGTACCATGCCCAAGTTAGTGAAGACAGCTTGGCAGGTACCAGGCTGGTACAGGTCAGCGCTCATGACCCTGACCTGGGCGTGAATGGACTGGTGCATTATGAGATCATCTCAGGGAACGGCAAGGGTCACCTCCAGCTGGATCCTAACTCTGGCCTATTATCGCTCAACGGCTCCCTCGATTATGAGGAAGATAGTAAATATACACTGACAATCCGGGCATCAGATGGGGGCATATCTGAAGATCGCAAAGTGGCGTTTGCAGTGGTTTTCGTCACTGTGTTGGATGAGAACGATAACACGCCCTACTTTATGTTCCCCGCGGTTAACTGTTCTGTGTCGGAGAACCTTCCGGCCTTCAGTCCTGTCTGCTCTGTGTTTGCCATCGACAATGACTTGGGAACCTACGGCCAGCTCACCTACTCTGTTCTGTCCTCCTGCTTCACGGACTACGGCAGTGGCAGCCCCGAAAGGAAGGAGGCTTTCGCCATCGACTCACTCACGGGTGACATTCACACCCGACAGACGTTTGACTATGAGCTGGAGAGTGAGTTCTGCCTGGTGGTGGAGGCCAGGGACAAAGGGGGCAAGGCAGCCACACTCAGAGTTCTGGTGACCGTCAAGGGAAGGGACGAGTTTAGCCCTGTCTTTACCCAGCGCCAATACAACTTTCAGCTTCCAGAGGACGCCAAGCCTGGGCAGACGGTTGGCTACGTTATGGCCATGGACAACGATGGCGGAGTGGACGGGATGGTGGAGTACTCCTTTGTGGACCCGTCGCCGTTTTTCTCCATTGACAAAACGATGGGTAGCATCTTCGTGTCGGGCCCTGTGTATCGCCAGAGATCTGGTCATTCCATTGAAGACACGGTGCAGATAATAATCTCTGCAGGAAGCCCTAGACCAGATTCCAGGAGCACCACGTGCCTGGTGTCCATCAACATCTCCAACTCGGCCGTAGATCTGAAAGGCGTGCCTCTCAATGTCCACATGGCCAGCCTGACCGTCTCGCTCCTCACCTTCCTGCTGTTTCTCACCATTTTCGTGGGCTTGGTGCTTAGGTACAAGATCAGAGAAGCTGCGATCAAAAAGGCTGCTGCTATCGCGGCCAACCTCAACAATGACACCGGTTCATTCGGGAGACCAAGTGATAATTCACTAAATGCTATCAGTTTGCAGGAGTTAATAAGGCCCAACAGTGCATTGCAAAAAAACGATATTTCCAACCCATGCAGACATTCAGACTCCAGCGGTCGCGGTTCAGCAGAAGGGGAGACGGCAGAAGATCAGGAGATTAAGTGGATTAACGCATTCCCTCGCCGTAAAAGAACTGGATCCCTACACAGCAAAGGAGAGTCGCAGAACACCGACGGTGATACCAAAGGGGACTGCGTTTCCTGCCATTCTGTTGAGGTCGGCCCGGAGCATTTAGCCTCCATCAGCATGGGGCTATCTACAGCGTTGACCAGCGCAGAAAGCCTTCACCACTTTAAGGAGGAGGGGGGGGGCGAGGGGCTGCTCCCAACTGCAGTCAGGGTCAGGGATCTGGAAGAAAGCATTAGGATTAGAGGTCACATTCCTCTATCGGAGGCCCGCGCTCCCACAGGCTCTCTGTCGTCCCTGGTGTGTCCAGAGGACCAGCTGCACAGTAGCTATAGCTGGGACTACCTCTTGGACTGGGAGCCCCGCTTCCAACCTCTGGCCTCTGTCTTCACTGACATTGGCATGCTGCGCGATGAGGACCTCCAGGGGGGCATGGAGGACCTAGCAGCTATGGGGGCGAGCTGCCTCATGTACCCGCCGCCACTGATAACGGATGTGGCTCAGCCCGGCATCAGAACTGTACCCCCGCGGATGCCAGGGCGCGTCCCAACCCTGAGCAGGAGGCCCTCCTACCCCAAATACTCCTACTCTCCCCTGGCGAGGAACACGGGACTCACCCCATGTGCCATGACCCCCAGCTTCTCTCCGTCGCTTTCTTTGCTCACTATGAGGACTCCTAACGCCTCCCCGGTGGTCTCAGAGACCGGGGTGGGGGGCTTCAGGCTACACTCTGGGCCTCACACTGCTAGCCTCCTGGAGTCAGAAATACAGGTGTGATTAACTGTGATTTGTTGCTGAATTTATGTCATTCATTTGATCTATTTTCAACCTTTTTTCATAATTAGCCTGGGAGTATTTCATTATTTAACAATTGAATTACAGATTTAACATTTGATCCCTATGATCACCTCAGTGCTTTATCGTGTTAAATAGTAAGACGTAAGATGTATTTTCACTTTTGTTTATAGCCACATCAGATCTACTGGAGTTAATATCCAAAGTGGAAAGATTCAAGTGGTTGCTGTTCTGGTCATTGTAGGAACAAATATAAGTAGTTTGATTACTTAAATTGACATTGATTTACCGCAAACACAACTTGCTTTGATAATACAACTAATATTTGGGGAGAAAAACTTGTACTCCAGCATGAATTAGTATCCTATTATGTAAAAACCCTGACCAGGAACAGATGTTTGAACATGCAATTAAATATGAATGTACTGTTGTAAACATGTTGTATCTGCAGAAAATGAAACACTTCGTTATTCTTTTAAAATGGAAAATGTTCCCATGTCGGTTTGAGTCTTTTATTTAAGGGCAGAAAAACAGTTTGTGTGAGTGGCAAATCCCATCCTCTTAGAAAACTAAGACCTTATTACCTTCGGCTCCCTCCCCCAGCTTGTTATGATCTACTATTACAAGCACGGTAAATCATTAAACTACTTCATCACTCACTTTTTCATAAATATTAGAAGTTTAGGTCTCAATTTTGTGAGGATGACAAGGCAAGTCATTATGTCCATGACCCTGTTCTTTCGAGATCGATTTGAGAACTCAGTGACAATTTCTAGCGTCATTTAAGGGATATGGGCATGTTTTTTGGTTTATATATAAGTGCCACAATTTCCGTTAGTAGAGTGTCTGGGTTTTGTACCTTAATGACGTTTCTGATGAGCGTCATGCTTTTCTGGTTTGGGGATTTTGGAACGGTTACTTTTAATGGAAACAGACTAATTTAGACCATGGGCATTTTAAAATCATTATTTTATGTACTGCATATGCAGTGGTTGGATTGATCTGTCTGAAATATATTTTTTAAGGGAATAATTGTAAATCTCAGGTTAAATATTAAAATGTGTTAATAAATTAATTTAAAAAATGTATTGTAGATGCATCCAGTGTGAATAATGTGCATTTTATTTTCCATTTTATTTTTTCTACATCTTAGAATAAAGGATCTGGTCTTCTAATTTTAACATTTTAAATGTGATATGGGAAAAAACCGGGAAAGGGTTATTTAATTCAATTGATTTTCACTTGATAGATGCCCTGTTAGGACATTACCAATGTGCTTCCAATTGAATTCCACCGTTGTTAAGTAAGTAAAAGTTCCCCCCTTTAACAACCTAGATAAGAGGGCTGCTTTGTTCCATCGCACATACTTTCCCAAACCCATCATCCCACATGCCCACACTGTGTTTCCTTCAACACAGAAATCAAGCCCACTCTCCAAAAATGGTTGGAATCGATGTATAATACGTTCCATATAAAGGTCGATCTAATCTCAATCTGGCCAATAGCACTCAATAAAATTGAAAACTTAAAAAGCTTTTCTAGTAAAACTCAAAAGGCCATTCACTTTAAAGGTACATTCACCTCAATAACATGGAGGGGTCTCCCTTAAAAGTGTATTAGTTGGTGCTTGGGCAGTGTTGACGTAGGAATGGCAGAGGCATTCTGCTGGAGTTGAATGTTAGGGTTAGGCTGCTCTGAACGGTTGGTCTCCATCTGACATCATGGCGTACGAGCAATAATTGATAGGCCGTTTGAATCGAAAGCACCAGCACCACATCTGAAGACCCTATTCATCTCAGAAAACACACTGCTGTCTTTAGCTGACCCAGTAGTGGACCCCGTATATGCAAGTTATTCCATATCCAAATAGTTACATGAGTCAAACCAGATTTGAGATCACATGCAGCACCGTGAGCGCTGTTTATGTAATAATATAAACTCAAGCCCCATTGAGGCCCACTAAATCGAGTTAGTGAGTGAGTCAGTTAGTTAGTCATTCAGTCAGATATTAAATCTGTTCAGTTAGTTAGTGTGTCTATCTGTCTGTCTATAGATAGTTTGTTTTGTCGAGTGACTGACTAGTCAGTCCATCTGTCCATCCATCGGTTAGTTAGTTAGTTGGTAATTGTGAAGTATAATGGCACCACCTGGACCCATGGTGTTTTCAGACAGTGATTTCTCCTGGGAGCCAATGCTACCAGGGTCATAGACGAGGAGTCGTAGACATCAGGTTTCTTAAAAGATGTATACAAGATGATAAACATCCTCCGCTCAGAACTGTAGCCCACAGCCTATGCGTGACCCGCACGCTGTCACACAGACGCATTTATTTATTGACTGGGTCCCTGAGACCCGACAAAACACTGCATCCATCTGGTGAACTACAGACCATAGTGATGACAGGGCTGACGTCTTGCTTAACAGGGCCAAGCGATGTGGTCAAACACGTGTCTCGTGACACATAGCTCCACGGTCTTGGTCTATACAGTTGTGGGTCAAATATATGATGGGACATCTTGTTTGTCATTGGTTTCGATGCGTAACCGTGGCTGCTTACGACCAGACAAGAACCATTGGATATGTCTATAGCCTACCTTGCTTAACACACATGAACATAGGCTCATTTTGCTGGTACTTTTGACTAGTGACAATAAATTGAATCTCATCATGAAGGTTTTTATATGACAGAGCATCATATAAAGACAGTGGGCTAGATAAGGAATGTTACTGGAAAGGAGGAAAACTACGGGCACAGCCAGAGGGAGGCAATCAAACACTGATTAACATGCAAGCTGCCGTCTTTTACCGGAATCATGAATACTAATCTTTCTGAGCCCACAAACTAGTCAGTTTTGCTCAAGGATTAGATTTAAAAACAACAACAGCAGCAACAGCAACAATGCCTTCAACAGTGCGGCTGCTCGGGAGCGCAGAGAAAGCCCGGCTCTCTTGGCTGTGCGTCCAGGCCTGCGCTTGTTTCAACAGGACAGGGCCGACGGGTCCAAAATGCAACCCAGCTGCACTATCATCTTG
Organism: Merluccius productus; assembly: GCA_027122695.1. Lineage (NCBI taxonomy): Eukaryota > Metazoa > Chordata > Actinopteri > Gadiformes > Merlucciidae > Merluccius > Merluccius productus. Next base: position 10,382,530 of record JAOPJI010000101.1, read on the forward strand.
GCTCCTATTTCATACTCATCTTTTTCTGACTTTTCTTGGCTCCAGAGGTAGGGGGGGGGGGGGGGGGGGGGGGGGGTGGGGGGGGGGGGGGGGGGGGGGGGGGGTGGGGTTGCGTGGGCGTTAACGCCCCCGGTGG
>JAOPJI010000101.1:10389546-10400448 GCA_027122695.1 Merluccius productus
CTCTCACCTGGCGCTGCTCTCCCGAGCCTCCTCCACAGCTCCCCCTAGCGGCTGATGCACCACGCCCCCCCACAGTCCTGATTAGTGGTCCTGTGATAATGTAAGTTGTATAGACGGGACACGTCTTAGTTAGCACACATCACGCAATAGCATGTATGTGTGTATCGCCAGGGGGGGGCACACAGGCCTGAGATTATGACATTTATCAGGGGAACTTCTTGAGAGAAATATTTCATCTTTCATCCAACATTTAATTGATATCCATCTATTTTGATCAGTATTTAAGGCCTTTTAAACATCAATGAGCAAAATGATTGTTTTCTGGGAGGTTCAGGGTGTTCAGAGGTGAAAGCAATAATTGTGTCTATTAACATTCCTTCTTTCAGCCAACTGTGCCTCTAAAATAATCCCTGAAAACAAATTCTTGCTGCGGTGTCACAACTGTGAATGAATGCCAAACCTTTATTTACACTTCACCCTCTGTCTGGTATTCTAGGGGTCACTCGGGGTCATTCTCCAGCCCACAGCCGCCATGGCTAAACTTAAGGCTGTTTTCAAACCCTAAGTTCCCCTCGTGAAGGTATGTGGGAGAGTCTTTTGAGAACACAGAATATCAAAAGGCAAATGATCCATGTCTTCAGCCAAAGTAGTAATTTAGTCATGTCACGAAAGACCTTTAATGAACCAATTATATAAAAACATAACCGTAAATGTTACACAACAAGGAATTGCTTCCTAGTACAGTGGTTTTTTATAGCCAAGGAATATTGCTGGGATTGGTTACTATTGTTAGTGTCTAGCATCTACTTTCCATAAATAAAACCAAATTTGTACATATACTATTCAAAAGGCAACAACATACTGTTGAAATATAGGTAAGGAATATGTAACTATGTCTCACTACATTTCAATGAAGATAGCTTAGACCTAATCTACTTGGATAACATCAATATACCATGATTGATCCAACCACAGTAACCAAACCAGTCTCATAAAGGCCAGCCTATAGGATTAAATATGAACATCACCCATGGTGGGAGAAATTGTCTTTCTATGCAGCTTTTGTGGATATAGGGGCTATGTCCGCAAAAGCCACGTAGAAAAACAATTTAATGTTTCATACTAAGAACACACGACAAAACGCTAATTCACAGGTTCATTGGTTAAACCAGCTAGTTTAACGCTACATTATTCTGGGCTCCACCACATTGTGTCAACTCTGAGCAGTAACGTCCATCCTACACGTGGAATGTGGACAACACATGCTGGGCTCCTGGGTGCCCTGGTCCATATAGGGGGATGGAGGGAAGCGGGGTAGGGGTGCAGGTGTAGGTCAGTGGACAGACACCACACACACAAATGGCAAAGAGAAGTGCTCTTTGGTCTCAACCGTAAAAAAACAAAATAAAAATAAGTGCCTCTCTCACAGTGTGGGTCTTCCAGCAGCTCTAGTATCAGTCAAAGGTCAAAGTGCAGAGGGGGCATTTGTAAGCATCCCATTGGCTGGCTGTTGGCTCAATGGCTTCCTGCTAGTGTAAACCTTGGCCCTGGTGTTTCCTGGAGAATGTCAGTGGAACTCGTCTTCTCTGCGGTCATCTCCATGGTGATGGATGGCTCTTTAATCAAGTGTGTGAGTGCCAAAATGTGGTTTTTAATACATAATCATAAACAGAAATAGGTGAATGGTAGCCACTCACAGCCATTCAATGTATTCATTTGAACTGGAAAAGTGTAGGACTGCTCTAGCGTAAATGTTAACAAAACTTTTGTCCAACTCCAATGGGTTGGCACTGGGACATCTGTCATGCCGCTACTTGTATGTACAACTCAACCGTCACATAGGCTGTTCTTTCAAAGGCCTCGCAATCTCTGGTGTAAACAGGATATAGAAGACTTGCATGGGTTCCCTTTTACACTCTCAAATTGTTCTTCATGGTCCTTTTACTATTGGTTATATTTATGTAGCTCGGATTTCTCTGAAGTCTAAGCTGGCCAAAAGCCCCCATACTGGGTCAATTAGACCTCGACGGTAGGAACATTTCATAAATGATATCAAGCAAGGATAATCTATATGACTCTAATGAGAATCATGCCCTAGATGGGATGAATGAATTCCTTCCCATCATCTAAGCTGTGATTGAGGCAAACAAGCTCGTTAGCAAATGTGCGCCCATGTGTAGCCCTACAGTAGATTCTCTGTTGGTCTATGGGTTCTGCATGACAAACGGGGTCTTGACTGTCGTCAACTTGAAATGAAAATAGCACATTTTTACCCTGTTACCCCATTGTTCCCAGGTCCTCTTATTAAATCAAATCAGGATTAAAGGATCCAATCAGCTCTATGATTTGCCCTCCACCAATATCCTTTTATATGCCAAATTATCTGAATCAGCTGCTTTTAAATCTCATCTTAAAACTTACTTTTACAGAAATGTTTTTCCTAACAGTTGACAGACTACACTTCTGTGGCCATGAGCTGTTGGTTTTTATGTATTTATTTTATTGAGAGTTCTTTGGGTGTGTGTCTCTTATGTATACATGTATGTGGATGTGTGTATGTTTGTGTATATATGTTTGTAGGCCTATGTATATGCATATATTTAATTAATATTGCTTATGTTTTGAATTTCCTCACCTTGGAAAGCACTCTGTTCTTATTTCTTGGAAGGGCTAAATACACTTATAATTAGTATTGTATTGATGTAAACATGCATATTTTAACATTTTAGTGGGATGACCTAAAAGGCTTAACAGGAAAACATTAACAAGGTAATTTGATGGAAACCATTTGAAAATGGTTTCCTTATGGTTTTACCAAAAGGATGCTGTAGTATTCATAAACTTTTTAAAGAAGTGACAAGCTGAGATGGCTCATTGGTAAGCTCTCATGCCTCACGGGCACTAGGTTCTGTGTTCAAGCCTGAAAGACGCCAGTATAGTAGTATATTAGTAGCCTCGTGAGACCATCCTGATATTCACATTTGCATTTTGCAATGAATATCAGAGAGAAACAGAATGTGAGATCGGGATGATCTCACGAGGCCAGTATATAGTCTAACCTTTCAAAATTTCAAGTGCACTTACATTTTAAGTGTACTTAATTAATGTTTGTGATTGAAGATACTGTAAATCTCCAGAAAGAGGTAGAACAGACAAGATCTTGGTGGCTAATTGGTAGGCTCTCATAAGGTTCTCGGTTGAAGTCTGACTGAGGTCAGTATTATTTGTATATTTTCCTAGAAAATAAAAAGGTATTAATTAGGAATTGCAAGGGGAGAGAGTATATAGTGTAGTGGCTATTGTGTTTGCCAGCTAAAAGGTATGCCTATTTGATTCACAATGTTTTCTTATAAATAATTTACTCTTACCTTAAAAGTAATCACTTATTTTAATAATTACATGCTATCTCCACAAAATAAGTAGAATTCTAAACAAAACAATAGCTGACTTTATAGTGTAGTGGCTAATGTGTTTGACTTCCTGCACAAAGGTATCAATTTCAATCCCCGATGTCTTCACAAATCTAACTGGTTTCTATTCATGAAGTGGACTTAATTACGATTTTTTAATGGTAAACTGCTTAATTGAAATTACAAAAAATACGTGACTTTTGAGCATCTAAGTTTAAGATGCTTAAATCCCTATTTTGGTCTATCTTACCTTTGCATTTCATTCAATACTTTATTAAATACCATTTCATATTTAAGTCCAGCATTTCAATGTTCTTTGCATGACCAAGTTTATAAAAAATGAAATGTTCATTTATATGATTCATTAATAGAACAGATCAATGCATATGAGTTTTTCATTCATAGAAAGCCATTACGTCTCCTCACATCTCAGAACAAACTTCATTAAAATTCTATCAACAATTCCTCCATTTCCCATGAGGCTATGGCTAGGTTCCTCTCAACTTAAGTAAACACTCTGTAATTGGTTTTGACAGCAGCCTTACCCCTCCTTCCTCGATAGAAAATGGAAAAGAAGAAAGGGTTGAAGGGGGAAAAAAGAGGAAGGGAAAAATGGGAAGGGGTTACCGGGCCAGCCCAAGCTGTGGCTCATTTTCACGTAGGGTTCTAATGAGAACCTGCTGGGGTTCCTTTAAGTGCAGGCCTTGGATCAGTTTACCTCACTGTCGCACCACCAGACCCCTGTAACTCCATTGTCTGTGCAGCAGCATTGTTAACAGGCATCAGCGTTTGGGTGTCCATGCTATAAGACCATTGATGTCTCTTAAGTTCTACTAGAGTAGAGTCTATATTATCTCCAAGGGGCAATTTGTTTTGCAGCATGTAATAGTAAAAAACAATAGCAACACCAACAATGACCACATAACAAACAATAATTTTACAACAGACAGCAGTGAGACATTAAAGGACACAAAACACACATGGGTGGATAGGGATAAGTCAGTCTCAACCGTCCCCATTATTGCGTTTGAACCCATTATTATTTTATCTCTTACTTTTTGTTTGTTTTTTGTTAGCCTTTGATTGGAATACTTTGAAACAAGCCAGCTAAACCTCTAACTTTCACTGGGATGTTAGTGTGGGTAAAGCTGTAGTAGGCTTCCATGCTGCCCGTAAAAAAGCTAGTAACAGTGCATGAAATCCGTTTTCCCGCCTAATCATATTCAAGTTGGGCAAAGAAAGATTAATATTTTAGTATTAACATTAACATATTAGTATTATAGTCAGGGGTGCAAAACGGTGAGGACCCAAAAAGGGGATATTTCTTTGCCTGAAAGCTAAGATCAGCGCAGGGTGCCCTTCAAATCAATCAGGTTATATTTAGCTATGTAGATGCTCTACCCAAGTGGCACACAAAAAGCCTGTTAGTGATATTCAGACCCATTTATATGAAGCAGTTATTATAAGGATCTGAAAAATGTGTTTTTTGTTAGCAATGGTTTTTTTTCGTATTTGCTTCACTGACTCCCGTCTCTAATTAGAGCAGCATTGAGCCTCCCCCTCAAAACCCCTCATTTTGAAAACAACTAAACAAACTAACTTAATCATCTGCCAAGTCAAAGGTTAAATTTATTTAAAGGTCCATATATAAATATGATATCCACTATTATTATTATTTCTGAAGGAGCCATTTACACTCTTGAACAGGCTATTTCAGCCATGGTAAATGTAGTAGGCCTACTGTAATGCATGATGGTGCCAGTACACTGGTATGCCATAACAATGGTTGGGAGTGGAATCCTCCATTCGTATCACTAAATGTAGTATTCATTTTATTATTTATTTGTATGTTGGCCTAATATTCAATCCACCCCTCTATGTCCCACAATAGTCATCTCTCATTTAAAATGAATTTGAGTATTTTAGGAAATATGACTAAATCTAATCATATTGTGAGGTATATTATGGCATCCAATCCGCAGCTATATGAGGTTACATAACTTGCCTGTTAATGTAGGAACAACCCATTTGCAGGCTCTTAGTTCTTGCTATGCATGAGGTACAAGGTTAACTAATAGCCTAAATAATCTCAATTCAAACCAGGAAACTCAAAATCTTTATAGATATTTCACTATTGGAAAACTCTTTGTAAACTCTCCCTAAACACTCTGTTGTGTTTAGAACCAATGGAGGCGGAAAAACACGGAGCAGATTTCCAGACATTACATTTAGTTTAGTCAGAAAACAAGTGGAATGGGATTCTTAAAATACGACTGAACAAATGTGTGGAATGAGATCAAGTTAGCGTGCAAATTATCACATCAGTTATTGACCTTGAGTCTGAGTAGGGCTGGTATGCAAGCGATTAGCAAACCTGCTAGCGACATACTAGCCAATTTTACAGAGTCTAGTTAAGCTAGTCGGTCTGGGTGATGTAGCACATAATGCTGGCACTGAGGTGCCTCCAGGTTTTAATATTGGCCACAGCAGCGACTGCCAACTGGAGGTTTATGGTAAACCTACAACTATATTGGCATTGTGGTGCTGCCCCGTACTGTTTCGAGGTGTAAAACCTGCATCCGAAGGTCAACCGCGAATCTGCAATGCTATTTCTCCGACCTCCTCTTCCTCAGAGCCGAGTGGTAAACCCAATTCCCTGTAACTTTAATACATCGGATGAGCTTAAAATTGGATTTATGAATATCAGATCGCTTTCAACTAAAACGCTCTTGGTCCAGGATCTAATTGTTGAAAAATAAGCTAAATATCCTGGGCCTATGTGAAACCCGGTTAAAACCAGACATATATTAACCTTTAAACAAAGCTACCCCCCCCCCCCCACACACACACACACCCACGTTAGCTCACAATTATCTCGAGAATCAAAAATAATTGTGATGGGGTGGGTGGCCCTAATCTTTAATTCAAAACTCGTCCTAAGACCGAAAAATAACGATACATTTTCATCTTTTGAGGGCTTGCCTTCTGCTCCTCAGTCCCTATCAAACAAACAAAAAACATTGCAGATTCATTCTTCTCATCAGGGATTTTAACATTCAGGGATTTTGCTCATCAGGGATTTTAACATTCATGTGAATAACCCGTCTGATTCTCTAACAAAGATGTTTTCTGTCTATTACAGATATGTTTGATTTCAAACAGCTTGTCCAGCATCCTACCCACAATGGTGGACACACGCTGGATCTTGTCCTGACCCGTGGTGTTGAAACTTCAGACTTAGGGTTGTCTCACCTTATACCTCCGCTTTATCTGGTCACTTTCTGCTCACTTTCCAGGTGGTGGTGCTGCCAGGCTACGTACAGCTGCCATCATATCACCCCTGCCACTATTGCAGCCATGGCAGGTAAGTTACTTCTGTCACTTGCTCCTCTCTCTAACTACAGGAGCTGGATAGGCTCACAGATTACTTCAACATTGCCTTTATCTTCAGACATTGACTCTGCTTCTCCTCTCGTCCTTAAAAAGCTAACTACAAAAAGACCAGCACCACGGTTTAATGAAGAGACTTGCACCCTTAAGGCCTTTTCAGACCAAGTGCGAATAATTCATGTACGTCAAAAAAAATTAAATCTCCCTGAGATTGGGTGCAGATTTTTGCAGATTTGTTTTTAATCGTATCTGGTTCGATTTCTGTGAATTTGGGATGCCGAAAAAAAACCAGCCAACCAATAAAATAATTCTATAGATTTCCCAAGTGAGTGGACAGGCAGGATGAAAGCCAAAGAGAGTGGAAGCGTATGGGCTCACTGTCTTTCCTTGAAATATCCACCAAGCTCTGGAGGTATTATAAGGTGACCATTATAAACGGACTATTAAAGGCCATGCAGTATATATACACATATAATTAACACATACATATGATAAACACATTTTGATTCATACAATGCTTATACTAACCCCTCTGTTCAGTCCAGTCATGAATGATGAAACATTTTTTTACAGGCCACTACAACTCAACGTTTTGATTATTCCACCACTAGTACATCGACTGCACTATAAACACACACACACACGTTTTCTTCTTCTGCTTCATTTCTTCTTCTTGCGCTCTCTCATATCAATCAAAGAGTTGCTCCAGCACAAGTCCTCTACCAGCGAACTTTACATTCTTTGTGGAATGCATGGAGAGCGATTATTTGTGTCAGTTTGAACGTGAATATTCATCAACGAATATTCCGCATTTTCGTTTTATTTTGCTTCGTCCCTGGTGTGTAAAGGCCTTTATACAAAGCTGCAGAACACTAGAACGCAAATGGCGTTTGACTAAGCTTGAAGTCTTGCATGGCATGATAGTCTGCTTAGCTACAAAACCACATTAACCACTTCTGGAAACGCCTACTTCTCCAGTGTCATTAATTTAAACAACCAAAGTTTCTTTTCAACGCTGTAAAAAAGTCTGATGCAAAAACAACCTCAGAAAGTGGGCTCCTCCCTCTCTGCAAGAAACTTCTTGGAAATATTCGAACACAAAATCAAATCAATTAGAAAATAAATGGATGCTTCCCCTACTCTTCATCTTCATCAGCCTACAAGAGTAGCACCACACGTTCCCCCTGGAGCAACCTTCCTGCAGTTCAGCACAATCTCCTTGGATGAACTTGCTAAACTAACACAGCTATCTAAACCCACTACCTGTATGCTGGATCTTCTACCAAGGTTCTTAAATAACTCTTCCCAACGGTTGGACCTGCTATGCTCAACATCATGAACTTGTCCCTGTCGACTTGAACAGTTCCCTCTAATTTTAAGACCGCTGTGATAAAACCTCTACTCAAGAAGCCTGGCCTAGACCCTGAAGTACTCAGCAGCTGTTGACCCATCTCTAGGGCTGCCCCTGACTAAAGACTTTCTTAGTCGACTCTTAGAAGCCAATAGTCGACTAATCGTTGCACTTTTAATGTAATTATTTAGATTTTTTGGGGGGGGCATCAGTAAGTGTTTTGAGTTCCAGGGCGAGAGTGTTATAACAGAAACACTGTTAACCTTGTGCTGCTTTACAGATAATACAATACCGTAATAATCAGCCTTGAAAATATAATGTTTACAAGCACACGCACGAAGCAGGCCGCCTATTAACGGCATGGACAAAGCGGTTCTGGATGAGGAAGGAGACATGAACACTTAATAATCGTATTAACCATATAACTGCACACAACTTTATTTAAAAGCAAGCAAATGGAAAAAGTGTTTGTTGGTATTTTGGTGTCCGGTGCGTGTGGATGTGCGGCTCCTCCGGGGAGTGGTTCATGTTAATAGCGGAGTCCGGGAGGGTTCACCTTCACGGGCATAGTTAGTAGGGATGTGCGACTATCGTCTTGAAAAATACAAAATTGTTTTTAAAAGTTAGAAAGATATCAAATGTTCAACCGATATTCACGCACCGAATTACAGCGACCAGACACGGGGAACTAAAGACGCGATCACCGGTCTTAGTCCCGCATGTCTAGCGGTGTCTACCTGCCCATTGGTCAGTATTTCTGCAGTGATGAGTTACATCAGGGCTTGTTGCGACCACGGATGTATTCAGTTTGCGATGTTATTTTTTGTTATTTTTATGTCTTACTTTTTGCTCGACTACTGAAAACGTATTCGACTAAGCCTCCGTTGATCGACTAAGCCAACTATTCGACTATTAGGGGGCAGCCCTACCCATCTCTAACCTTCATTTCCTTTCTAAAGTACTGGAATTGTAGCTAACCAAACCATCAATCACTTGATGATTAACAACTTATTTGAACTCTTTCAGTCTGGGAAAGGACTTTCTATTCCACACAAACTGCTGTGACCAGAGCAGTAAACAATATTTTTCTTACCATGGAAAGCAATGTAAGATCCTTGCTGGTGCTGCTTGATCATAGCACTGCTTTTGGCACAATCGACCATAGCATTGTTCTTGATCGTCTTGAACACTATGTTGGCATCAGAGGATCGGCTCTTCTCTGGTTTAGATTCTCTCACAAACAGAACCTAATTCGTTCTTTGTGAAAACTCACAATCGAAAAACTGCAACCTATGCTTTGGACTCCCCCAAAGCTTGGTCCTTGGTCCACTGCTCTTTGCAAACTACATGCTTCCTCTCAGCGATATACTTTGCAGCTACAGAATTAGTTTTCACTGCTATGCCGATGACACTCAAATCTACATTCCTATTGGATCAAACAACTCCTTCCAGATACAGGTTGAATCCTGCTTGACTGCAATTAAAAGATGGATGTCCCAAAACAACTTTCAGCTTACCAAAGCAACAACGACCATAATTTGAAGATGTCACACTGCTTGACCTTATGCTTTCTTTTGATCAACATGTAAAATTATTACCAGAACAGCATTCTTTCATCTTAGAAATATTGCTAAAATCAGACAATGCTATCCACAGCAGACAGAGATGCTCATCCATGCATTTATAACGTCTAGGTTAGATTACTGTAATGCATTGTTCTCTGGTTTACCCAACTCTACTATGAAAAGCCTCCAGCTTGTACAGAACGCCGCTGCCCGACTCCTAACTGGAAGTTAGTTAGTTAGTTTATTTGTCCATAATAGGAAATTTGTTTTCACTGACCATACATGAACAAACATGAAATACATACATACACACAGCTACGGTTCTTTACCCACCACCATAAACCATAGAATTCGACCACATTACTATTCTCGCCTCCCTCCACTGGCTTCCAATCACTGTCAGGTCAGATTTTATGGTGCTACTACTTGCTATAAAACCCTGCATGGACTAGCACCATCCTACCTGAAGGACCTTATTATTTCTTACTGTCCTCTGCCCCTCTGGTCTTTAGGAGCTAGCCTTCTATCAATCCCTAAAGTGAAAAAGAAATCAGCAGGACACAGTGTTCTCTTACAGAGCGCCCTATCTGTGGAACAGTCTGCTGATAAATTCAAATCCAAACTTAAAACCTACCTCTTTACTCTCTCATTTGGCTCCTAGGAGTGCCCTTCAGCTCTCATTACAGTTAAATCAACTTGTTAACCAGCACTAGCCTACCCCTGCTGCCAACAGGTACTAGATTAGCGTGTGTGTGTGTGTGTCTACCCCATCTAACCATAATGTTGTCTCTGTTTTAGTGTGTTGCTGTGACCATGACTGGACGGCTACCAGCTTGCTTACCAGCCAGCACCTCGTCATAGACAAAATTAATTTCCTATTTCTTGTACTTAAAACGCCTGCTTGTAATACTATATGTGTGTCACTTATGGCACCCATTGCACTCCTAACCATCCCTGGAAGGAGGGATCCCCCACTGTATGTGCCTTCAAAAGATTCCTTCCTGATAATCAAGGGAGTTTTTTCTTGCCCTTGTGGTGGCTAGGGTTAGAGGGTGTCATAAATGTGTGGCCTGTGAAAACATTTGACTTTAACTGTGATTAAGGGCTATATAGTTGGGTCATAATGTGAGGTTCTGTGACCATCCTCTGGCAAGGATGTTTTGATGATTGATTTGACCTCTATAGA
>JAOPJI010000101.1:10428426-10447929 GCA_027122695.1 Merluccius productus
ACCCCCCCCCCCCCCCCCACCCCCCCCACCCCCCACCCCCCCCCCCCGGCCCCCCCCCCCCCGGCCCCCCCGGGGGGGGGGGGGGGGGGGGAGAGACACACACACACACACCGCCTAGCTCGCCGGGAGGCTCGTTAGCCTCCTTTTTTCTCTCCCCCCCTCTCTCTCTCTCCATTTCTCTCTCTCTCTCTTGCTTTCTCCCCACTCTCTCTCGGGTCATAAAAAAAGGAAAAATCAGATGTGTCGCCGTTAACGTTACGCTGACAGCGACCGCGGGGGATCTGCCAACCAACTCCCCCCCTCCACCACCACCACCACCAACAGAAAAAAAAAACGGTTGGGCCGTCAGGACAACACGTCTCGTCCTTTTCCCCCCGTTCACTGACACTATCGGATGTCAACAACAACAACAACAAAAACACAACATAAAAACACCCAACAAAACTTACTGCGGGGACAGGTGCCGCCGTGCCCTGGGCGCACAGGGCCGACGAGACGACCCCGGCCTTGCCGCTGCTGCCGCTGTTGCAGACGGCACTGCAGCTACTGCCACCGCCCCGCTTGTTCTTCCTGCGCTTAGCTCCGCGCTTAGCATCGGTGGGGCTCATGTCTCTGTCCGCCGCGACGGACCTGGCGGGCGGGCGGTTGCTCTCGCCGTGTCGTGTGGTGTCGTGTCGTGCGTGCGGATACCGCTAATAAACGGTTGAGCTGCGGATGTTTGCTTTTTTTTTGAGAGAGAGAGAGAGAGAGAGACAGACTCCCGACACGGCAGACACACCGTCAGCGCCGTCCGAGTTGTAAGCCGACTGGATTCCAATATGGCCTCCTCTCTCTGCTGGTCGGCCTCGTCGGAGGGGGGCGCTGCTGCTGCTGCCGCCGCTGCTGCTGGCCCGGAGCTTGCGTCACTACGTACAAAAACGTGCCGCTAGGACTTCTGGGAAATGGTGTTTTTTTGTGTCTGTGTCGCGTCACTCCGCTCCGCTCCAGCAGACCCCCTTTTTCATAAAGCACAGGTGTAGCTCATCGACATTAACGACGGGTCCGTTTGATTTGTGGGGGGGGCATTTGGGCATTTTGGCAAGTAAACGACGTGACAAGACGTGAATAAAAAACCCCGACCTAACGTTAAAAAACGACGAGAGCAGGAAGTTAACTTGTCAACGACCTGTGGATCAGGGGTCCATTAATAGACCAACGATAAAGAGACGGTGTAACCGCTGAAAATAAAAATACAATAAAAAATGCCACGCCTATGGCCCACTTCCTCTTACCCTCACAGTTGATTTTGTGTGTGTGTGTGTGATAAAGAAAGTCCACCGATACGCTTGGATAAATCCATAAACCCAGTGTGTGTGTTTTTTAGCAGATACCGACAGCAGGGGGGGGTCGCATGCAGCAAAGTTAGCTGCTGCTGCGGATGACGATGATGATGGCGGTAGTAATAGGAGGTGGACGACTAGGTCAGGTTTTCCGGGATCCCAGCTGCAGACACAGCCTCGGCCTGAAAGCCCTGATCACTGTCACATAGATAGGTGGGGGATTTCGTTTTTTGTTGTTGTTGTTGTTGTTGTTGCACTTTTTCGGGACGGGGGAAGACGTCGTACAAAAAAACAACCGTTTGCTAACCGACACAGCTAGCCGCGGTCGCAGACAGGTAAGATAAAAGTTTGTTTGTTTGTTTTCCTCTCCCCCCCCCACACACACACACAGCTTGACGTTGTGCCATCTGGGTTTCCTAGCCACTTTTCGTAAACGACACGTTTACTGACAATTTCACCACAATGCGGGTATTTCGGGCCACCTAAAGTCGGTATATTGCGGGCATGCAAATGAGCCTAGAGACGGGTTAACTGTCAGCTAACGCGGACACGATAGCTTTCAAACCCCGCTAGAGAGCCAGTTAGACTAGACTAGCACCACCTAGTATCATTATGTATTTAAAGGGTCGTTGTTTTTACCTTTTTAAAGAAAAGGTCATGCATAGATGCACACAACATAATCCACCATATGCGTACATGGTCCACCATATAAATATATAACGTTACACCGCTGTCACGAGTAACGAGCTAGCTAGCAACAGTGCCTCGCCTAAACTAGCCGTTTATGGCCTTAGCCATCCTCCTACGTGTCGGATAATTAAACCCGGATTAACCTTTTGTATTTCACCGTGTCTGTCTGTGTGAACATGTCTATGTGTGTCTGTGTGTGTGTGTTTGCAGGCAGGCAGGCACTGTCGACATCGTTGGTTGTCTTGCGATGGGGGTTCATGCCAATGCAATACTGCAACACTGCAGCTGTCAGTTAAAAGAAAACGGCACAGATAGTTGCTAACTTCCCCCTAGCTACTACAGTGTCAAATTTAAAACCATTTAGTCAGTAGGTTCACTCCCAATTGAACCCATGTTGAAGAGCATCCAGTTCAGGGGGGCGGCTGAATTGTCCATGTACTTTCTGCTGTGACACCCTCTTTTCCCCATCTGGGATGAATAAAGTAAATGCTATCTCATGCTAATATCTAATTCTCAGGTGCCCCCAAGGATGTGGCATACAACTGCATACCCGTATTTGCAGTCGTAAATTAACCCTGCTGCTAACCCCGTTCACATATGTACAGATGGGGTTGACTCTTGGGGGCTCACCGGCTCATCTCAAATGTACTGGGTCTGTTTTCAGGTATGTCTGAAGTTAGTCTCCACGCCGAGTCGGAGGCCATAACCACGGACCTGCAAATGGATTATGAGGAGGATCATAAAACAGAGGAGTCTTTGAGGTCTGACCTAGACGATGACAATGACGACAATTACGAAAGTGTAGACCTTGACAAAGACCACTGCCACGCTGACGACCGTCGCGAGGACGGCGGGTTTGAGGAGGTGGACCAACGGGTAGAGACAGATGTTCAGGGCGTTGGTAAGGCGTGCAGTGACACAGATGTTGAGTTGAACAGTGGAGTTGCTGTAATCACAAAGGGCAGTGCAGATGACGGGGAGCGGCACGGTACAAATCTCCATACTAACACTTCAGAAACACCAGGGGCAAATGGAGAGACTTGCCCTCAAACCCAGGTGATATTCGTCTCCCCCTCTGGGTCTGTGATCGGCCTCTTTCAATCGTCTCTTTTCAGTCGACTTGGGTCGAATAGGGTTATTTCCTTTGCTTGCATACTTGTTGTGCCGTTTGGCTCACATGCTTGTTGCTTCTGTGGCTCACATGCTTTTGGTGGCTGGTGCTTTTGTCTTGTCATTGTCTCTTCGACGCTCTGCTGGGGTTTTGCCATGGTACATTAAATCAGGACAGTATTTGAGGCTGCAAACTGGTTTTGTGAGACTGTTAAACGTGTTGGGCTTGGGTGTTGGTTTCTTGCTATTTGTGCAAATCTTTGGAGTTGGGGGAATTGATCTTTTGTGTTTCCACGTGATTTGAGCATTGCAAATTATATTGTGATTACGACATGACTGAAATGGCAGAACATGGAAATTGCGAAATACAACAAACACTGCCCCGATTCCTTGCAGACGGTGTAATCTGAGTACGATTGTTTCCACTGCTGCTTGTTCATTGGCTCTGTGTTTTGAGTGTATGAGGGAGTACATGTGATTGATCCGTGGGACAGTGTTATTTATGAATGAATACAGGATTTGCATAGCGTTTCACATTCTTAAGCAACTCTATTACAGTAGTCAAATATGGCCAGTGAAAGTACTGACACGTAGCCTATCCAAACCATTGCATACTTATTCGCACAGAACAAACACATGGCAAGTATAGTTGACCTTTAAAAACAAACAAAAAAAACATGCATAAATAAAACAATGCCTGCAGCAAATTGGCTAGTATGCAACCTGAAATCTGGCTAATGACCAATCACAAGCGCCAATTTATTGGACAGCGAGGCTTAAAGTCATGTGAGTTATTGGATCGTTCTGTTTGGCAAGGCTACGCACACTGACATGGCTAGTGTAACCCGTCACGTGTGATATGCTTTATTCTATGAAGCTCTTGATTGTTGGATCGATTGGAGTATACATCGTCCAGCTTTTCCTTGAGGAGAGCGACCCGGGCAGCAGTTGTTATCTAAGTCGATGGCTCGAGAAGTCTTCCCATCGATGTGTCTGTTGTCTGCCTGAGAATGGGTGTCATGTAGCCTTTTAAGCATTTATGTGTGTTATATGACGCCAAAGGACCAAACCACAGGCTACAGTTGTGAAATACGTTTAGAGCTTGACTTGGGTGGGGTCATGATAATAAAGGCTACAGGCCTAGGTCTCAACTTTAGAAATGAAGGCTTCATACATTTAGAGCATATGAGATTATGCAAAATACATAAATATAAATCATATTATTAAATTGAACTTAATCACAGATGTCAAGATTGTGCCAATGTATTTTGTCCATCTTGACTCCAACGGCTATATGTAAATCAAATCAAAGAATCTTTGTACAGGTATTGTACACGTATCGTCACTTTAAATCTGCTTATGGGCTTGGCAGTGTTGTGTTGCTTTTACAAATGGCGTACACTTATTTTGTATATCTTTTGTATCTTGTCACCATGTGACCTGGTTGCTATATGCATTAGTCATGATTTGATTATCATGAGTCATGATTATTCAAAAGATGAGATCGACTTATCGGGGATAGTGACTTTTCTCAATCGCACTACACTATGCCAAGTGTCGTCCCTGCCACAGTCAATTGAATTACGCCGGCATTGTAAAACTGCCGTCAGGGATGGAGCTTCTCTCAGATTGGGACATCCCAGTTCTCTACCAACACTACAGCAATAGACACAAGTACATTCATGTCAACGGCATAGTAAAATCAATCTAACTGCTTGACTTTCAAACAAAGTCCACTTTAGTTTTACTCTTGATACTGCCCATGTTTTATGACTTACTGAAAGTCATACTATCTGCAATCTACTATCTTATTTTGCCATGGAGGTGGATTTATATGATATGATTGGCCTATGTAAAAGACCAACTGCATTACTGCATCCTGTTTCAACAAGTTGTGAAAAGTGAGAACATTAAAAAAGCAAGAGAAATTACATTGGGACCAAGTTAAGGGTGTGGGGGTGTGGGGGTGTGGGTGTGTGTGAGAGTGTGAGAGAGACAATGTATGCAGAATGCTGTTGCTAAGGCTACCCCATGAACCAAAGCAAAGCTTGAGCTAGATTTGGTGGTGAAGGTGTAAAATATCTAAGGGCTAACCTTTTTATTTGAAACTGTTTTAGGAAACCACAATGGCTGAGGATTCTCATAGAAGCTCAGCTGCAGAGATCACCATCACCAGCAATGGAGATATGGACCAGAACTCTGAAAAGGTACCCAATAGGGTAAAGGCTTGTGTGAAGGAAGTCACACACACACAGAAACGACAATGAACTCAATCTCGAAAGCTCTTGTTATTTAGTTGCAATGAAATGCCTATTTGGTGTCCACAGTTGAAACTAGTGTTGGGCAGTATGACCTTTCTTTTCTTCGATTAAGTTACCTGCCTGGCTAGCAAGCTGTACCCAGCATGCCGTATATATATGCGTGCGGTATAACAGTTAATAGGGTCCCCTCTCAATACACTACATAGCCGTAGCACGTTTCGCTGCCTACTAATGAGTTACAGCAATTGTTTCACCGGTTTGGCGGTTTATGAAAAATTCATATCATACAGTAAATTAACACCAGTATACCGGATGTACCAGTATAATTTATATCACCAAAGTTTTACAACTGTAGTGAAGCCCTTTAACACCTCTATTGTGAAACCATGTTGTGATATCCTCAACAATTTAACATTTTCGGTCTCCTTTTCAAATTTATCCGTATTTAAGTTTTTCCTGCATGTTCCACTAGTAAAAGTGCATCAATACTAAGTTGTGTGAAGTTGTCCAAGAATATTTCCACACCCCAAATAATGTGATGTTTTTGTTTTCACATTAAAGAATACATGTGTAGAAAGATATTCATTTTTGGGTATAGGAGGATGTCTAAACTGAGTTGCATTGGCGTACATAAGAGGCCACATTGGTGACTCGTGCTGTGATGGATGACTGGTCAGTTGTGCATTCAAACTGATAATTTGGTCATTGAAATCGTAACCATGTCTTTTATTGCTCACAATTATATTGCATGGTTTACATTTGTGTTTTGTATCCGTGTGATTGTGTCGCATCACACTGAATCTTTTGTGTAAACAATCCAAAGACGGCCTTTAAAAAAAAATATTATTTGATGAACCTGTTTGTTCATGAACCTGTTTGAAAATATGAATCATATTATACAACCATAATGATCTCCTCTTACAGGACTCTTCTCTTAGTCTTGCCAGTGGACTAAACCTCTCAGAGCCCTATGTCCCCTCCAGTAACTACACTTCAACAACAGAGGGCATCATTGAATCAGGACCACACAGAGGTACAAACCAGTTCACATTGTATTTTAATTGCTGTCGTTGTGTTTTAATGTGTATTGTTAATTTCCCCCAATTTCCTAATATACTATTTAAATTTATTAATTACCCTGTAATTGTTATTACATGGTAATTAAGAACATTCATTCGTTCATGACAACAACAAACATTCATAACAATATTGTTAATGGTTCACCACAATGTTTACAAGGAACTGTTTTGCCGCTTGCTATAATTGGAAACACAATACGGACGCAATCTTGGATAAATAGGTGAGGCTAAAATTTGAATTTGTATAGCGGACCAAAGGGTGATTTAATGAGTTGCTCCTGACCTCCATTTTGTTCCCTTGATTTCCTTTTCATTATCGTGCCCTCACAAATGCAAATGCATATATTCTTCCCAATGAGTCTCGTACCATTTTTATCATTCACTAAGATTACCACGGCCACTTAATTTTTTCAATTTCAGTAGGCAGTTTAATTTGGTCAATTGGATGAACCAGACCATGGAATGAATAAATGAACTTCAGATATCAAGATATTATTATGGAAAGCGTGACGCATCTACACTTCTCCCCTGCGATATAAACCACTCGATATTCAATGGCCTCTCCTTTCACACTGGAAACAGACCTACTACTAATGAGTGACCACTGTGAATATCTCCCAGGGTCAGCCAGCCTGCCCACATCCCCAGTGACACCAGTAGCGGCCAGTATGGCAGTGGGCGGCCGTCTGGCCCGCTCTGCCAGTGATAGTCAGCCTGAGACAGGTACACCGCAGGCAAGGCTTCAGGCTAAGGGATGTGCCAGCACACATCTTTTGCCGTATGTGCATAAATCTGTGCCTCCCTGAGCTTGTTTTATCCCCTCCTCTGTTGTCTTTAAGGGTAATGTCTCATTCAAAGTCAAAACCCTCCCGTCTTTTCCCCGTCTCCTTTGCCTTAAACCCAAGTGATCTTGAGGTAGTTCCCTTCCCTGCTTTGACATGAAAGAAATCCCCTGATGCTAAACCTAACTGTTTATGCTTGAGGTGATGCTGGATGGGTACACTTTCTCTGGAAGAAAGCTGCTTTAACAGAAATCCCTCTTTCTCTAGGTGTTTCTGCTTGCTTCCTGTGTCATTTGAGAACTACACCTAGAATCTCTTTCTGCACTTGCTCTCTCTTTTCCCCTCTAAAAAACCTCTACAAAGTAATGTTCTGCTACAGTTGTGACTGTACTGGAACAGTTACACTGTGATTGTTGATGATTTTTCAAATATGATTTTTGACGAATGCACAATGTGATTTGACAATTGTAGTCATACTCAATAGTGTTTGATAAAATCTGATGACTTCTACAATCACATTTCCATTCTATTGAGTTGTCCTCTCCAAAAGCTCACTCCCTGGTGTTAAAGTATGTACATTCACGCAGGCCAGCAGAGGAGCGGGGCCATGGTTCTCTCGGATGATTTGAAGAACCCTGCCATGGAGAAATTGGACCTAGTGCGAAAGTGGAGCATCAACACATATAAAGTAATTATTATTTTTATCTAATTTTGGCCCATTTTGTGTTTTTATGACATTTTTTGATTGATTTAAATTCAAGCGTAGTCTTCTTAAATTTAAATTAGCATCTCTTTGAGCCCCTCATTCTCTGTCCTCATTCTTCCATACATAACATGGCATAGAGAACATTGTTCTAATCCTAGACTGCATCTATGACCCACATCTCTCTCCGCTGCTGTTCATATTTGTCCATTTTTAACCATTAACTCAACATGACAAAAACCCTCATGAGAGATACAGCCAATTCAAGGGTGTCAATGTCGGGTTCCTCCCTCTCCCTACCCAATGTGGTTATCGCTTAACGGCCCCCATTTCACCACCAGGTGTGATGTTGGTTAGCCATTACAAGCCAGTCAAAATCGCTGGAGGGTAGATTTAGATTTGACTGGCTTGTAATGGCTAATCAACATCACACAAAAAATAGGGGCCCTTTAAAGTTCTGACTGACATCACCGGCGTTACCCACAGTGCACCAGGCAGATCCTGTCGGAGAAGCTGGGCCGGGGCTCCAAGACGGTGGACCTGGAGCTGGAGAGTCAGATCGAGGTGCTCCGCGACAACAAGCGGCGCTACGAGCACGTGGTCAAGCTAGCGCAGACCCTCTCCGGCCAGCTGGCCCAGATGATGCACACCCAGAAGCAGCTGGGGGACGCCTTCGCCGACCTGAGCCTCAAGTCCCCAGAGCTCCATGTGAGTCCTAAACCTCTCCAAGTTAAACGCAACAATTGGAGAAGTGTACTGGGGTGTCAGGATGTTCTGCTCTGAATAATGTGATGTGAATGAATCTTATGAATTATGCATGTGTATCATAAAGAATTGTCACAGATATTTATATATTCAAACAACATGCAATGGTTGTCTGCAGCCACAGTTTCCCTCTTTTGCAATTGAGTCATTGTTTGGATTCAGTAGTGTGTGAAATGTAATTACTATTTGCCACCTCTAGGAGGAGTTTGGCTACAACGCTGAAACCCAAAGGCTTTTATCCAAAAATGCAGAGACACTTTTGAGCGCCATCAACTTCTTCATCGCTAGTGTAAACACACTTGTGGATAAAACCATCGAGGACACCATGATCAATATCAAGCAATATGAAGCCGCAAGGTACCTTATACACTCAATTGTTGTGACAGGCTCTATTCCCACTCCTTAGGGGCTGAGTAGTCCAAGTGGCTACTGGCTAGGGTGTTCGACTCCCAACTGAAAGGTTCTGGGTTCAAACCCCAATGTCATCAGTCTACCCCTTGAGCAAGATGCCTAACTCCCACCTGCTCCTGAATGACATGTATCTAAAAACAAAAAAATCTCTAAATGGTAAATGGATTCAGTGCGTAAAATATTATGCATTTGTGATTTGTATTTATGCATGTATATTTTTGGGTCTGCTTTCATTTGCTTAAATGCTTCCCCGCTCTTAGGATCGAGTACGACGCGTACCGTACGGACCTGGAGGAGCTGAACCTGGGCCCTCGCGACGCCACCACCATGCCCAAGATAGAGGTCTCCCAGCGCCAGTTCCAGGCCCACCGCGAGAAGTACGAGAGAATGCGCAACGACGTCTCCATCAAGCTTAAGTTTCTGGAGGAGAACAAGGTAAAGGCTTTGGGCTGCTACTACTACTACTGCTGTGTCCCTTTTACTGGATGTCTTGAGTGATTAGGTTTCAGGTGATTCTCTGATCTTTGTTCTTCTCGCTGGCCAACAGGTGAAGGTATTGCACAACCAGCTCATTCTGTTCCACAATGCCATCGCGGCTTACTACGCGGGGAACCAGCAGCAGCTGGAACAGACGCTCAAGCAGTTCCACATTAAGCTGAAAATGCCAGGTGGCGACACTCCATCTTGGCTCGAAGATAATTAGTCACTCCAGCACGGCAGCCATTACGACTCAATCCTAGTTCTTTGACAGGGAATGGATGGTTCCCCTGAACTCCACAGAAACTACAGGGAACACCTAGTTTTTGCTTTTTCTTTGTTTTTTCTGTCTTTCAAGGCTGTAAAGCTTTTTAGAAGAAAAAAAACGTAACCGCTTAATGTTATTGGATAAATATTATTCTGAAGACTTTTCCTTCACTTGTCAGCTCTGCAATTCTTTCAAATCATGGGAAATTCACTTTTGTATGCTGAGAGCGATGCCTATTGAGACCTATAGTTTCTAGATGTGTCTAAGCTGTAGCCAGGTATGGTTTATTCCAGCATTGTTTTTTCACTACAACATTCAAGTTGGTTTCGATTGTGACCATCTTATTGCCATGGCATTTATTATATTCAACGTCATATTCTGAGATTTATTCGATAGGCTTCGGCAGAGGAAATAACGCCTCGTCATGAATTGATTGTACAGAACTGACAATTACGTGATGCTCTCAAGGTTTTCACATTTTCTTTAAAGTTTATATGAAGGGATGTGACTGGATTATGAATTATGAATTTAACACCTTTTGAAGGACCAGCCTTATGATCAGTCAGTGCCTTGATTGGTGTAAATTGTTAACACTCCCCATTTGTGTGACTCAGAACCCAAGCACTGCCACTGTGCCTGCCTTTTACAATCTCACTGTTAAAGGGGGAGAAATGGACCAAAACGTGCACAAACGCACACATAACATGCACAAAGTACAACTACAGCACAGTGGACCACTGCATAAGAAATCGGTGTACCCCCAGATACCTAAAATGCCTTTTTAAAATAATTCACATGTTTAATACATCATGCATACTGCACATGTATGCATTCGAGACCAATCATGAATAACTTTTGACTTGTACATTGTGTTCAAGATGAAAACCAAAATAACTGTTTATTGGGGGGAAAAAAGACAACCCTGAACCTTTGCCTCCTCAGCTGCTAACTTTTTCATTATGATAAAATGAAACGAATATTTTGTGAAAATGAAAGTAGTAGTTTCTGGATCCGTTTTGTACCAGATATGACTTTTGGTAAAAAGCAGTTTGAGGACTTAAATCAAACTGGTGTTCTCTTAAAAGCATTTTCCAGATGAATATATATTTGTAATTTCCTCTATTGTAGCTTTTGCTCAATAAAATGAATGCTGACATTTCGTCCTGTTTTTTTCTGAAAACTTCGAAACACTTGTATACATTCATATTTAAAGTTTTGTTCTTATAGAAGCAATTAACCAATGTTACATTTGAAAGAGGTATGATGCTGTTGCAAAATAAAATATAAACATCCTTGAATGTCTTTCTGTATAATTGAACAGTGGAAAACACTAATGATGTTATGGATTGATGGCATTTTACGCAACCATTGTGTACACAACTGAAAGACTGTAGGCCTACAGAATGATGAAAAATGAACATGTTATTACATATTATGAAAGTAAATTCAAATTTTAAAAAATAAAACCCTTTCCATTTCAAGAAATGTCCCTAAAATAAACAAAATATGCCATTATATAATCTTGTTCTGAATAAGGATAAGCTGCTCAGTGTGTCCCGGTACTGACTGTGCCCAGTGTGTCCCAGGACTCACTTTAATCAAACATGACAAGAGATCACCGCCCAATTAGTGCCTCCGTGTATGCTTTTGTGTGTTTACTTTGTTTAATGGCTTGGCGTCCAGGCTACACGATTGTCTGAGTCAAGGCCCATTTAACAAAGGGCTCACTGAGAAATGATAGCCTACACCACACCAACTTCAACAACTCCCGAAGTGTGCCACAGGAACTAGGTCCTCACCTCAATGCAACTTATTGTCCAAGGTCTACACCGTCAGACTGATCCATCTATCTATCTATCTATCTATCTATCTATCTATCTATCTATCTATCTATCTATCTATCTATCTATCTATCTATCTATCCATCTATCCATCTATCTATCTATCTATCCATTTATCTATCCATCTGTCCATCCATCACCCATCCATCCATGTCTAGAATTACACATAGAGACATGTATCTCCGAGACATGTTCCAAGAGGCTACTTCGAGAAATCCTATTTTGTTAATGGATTTGAAAAAAATGACGACGCAATTAATTCTAATTAATTATCTTTTGATCTGGGTCATGCCAAACAGCAGGACATCAGTGGAGTTTTGCTATAGGGTGCAGTTAACCTTCCAGATGAATAGGTATCGTTTCAGTCCACACAATGCCGCCTTTCTCATTTCCGCTAGACAGACGACATTAATCTCCTTCGAAAATAAGTGGCTAATTATTATTATTTTTGCCTCTATTATCTTTCAAATAATAGTGTTATCCTGAACAAAGGAAACACATTCTGATAATAATAATAATATTTATTATTGTTAATAATACAAAATAATAATAGAAATAATAATACAACAATGAAAAACAACAACAATAATAATAATGTAATAATAATAGTGATGTTTATTATTAATAATAATAATACACATAATAATACACATAATAATAATAATAATAATAATAATAATAATAATACTAATAATAATAATAATAATAATAATAATAATAATGACAACCATACCATAAAAATACACATAGACATAAGACACATAAGAGATGGTAATCCTGACGCTAATAGTATGAGCACTCATATGGATACAAGATGTGCCTAAAGGACTGTTCTTTGATGGACCTTTTTAGTCGCAATTATAAAAGGCTCCGGAGAAAGACTTGACATGTCCTTCCAGGGGAAGTCTCGCTCGCTCTCCTCTTCTGCTATTAAAGTCCTGTTGCAAATGTACTTAGCACGTCAAGGCCAAGACCCCCACATCTCACTATTACATGCACATTATTTAATCTTTTGGCTTCCTGGTCCGAGTATACTGACACATACAATTTCTGCCATTAATGTGCCAGTAAGCTAAGGGATGAACCAGCCTCGAGGAGAGAGCGTCTCGGGGTCCAGTTTTCTCCAGTTAATGGCCCAGGGGAAATAGGGTTCAACTGGGCCTGAAATGTGACCCATCAATGCGCCCTGTAGAGGAGCGTGTTACGGGGGGCTCCATCGCCGGTTGAAATCGATCCAGAGCGAGTGGGGGCCTATTTGACAGCCAGGAAACATTTCAGTACCACGAGTGTGTGTCTGAGAGCTTCAGGCACACAAACACACGCACACACACACACACACACACACACACACACACACACACACCTACCAAAAAAGAAAAAAACAGAACAAAAAAAAACACCAAACCAAACTTGAACGTATCAGTTGTGTAAATGGGTGTGATTAGTCATAAAAGAGCTTACTGTGCAAAGGCTGGAAGCACATTAGAGGTGATAGCGGGACAGAATCAATGGTGGTTACCTCTTGGAAGTGTGAGCTTATCCATCAACAACACGCGAGATGACGGAGGACAGCTCCTCCACGCCAACACCACCGCTATCGACAATTGGGAGAGAAAGCGAGAGAGAGCTTGATGAGTCTCTCTCGCTCTATCTGGTGTAACATTCATTCTGTGCAATCAATGAGCATCCTGGTGCTTTCAAAATAAGAGATTTCAAGAAGGGAGGAGGAATAATTAAAGCTCCATATGTGGCCTGCTTAAACATCAACATAAACAACTGGACGCAATCACAGCCCAATGAATATATTTCCCCGTTGTGGTGTCGTCTTTTCTGCCACCGCACACCGTGTTACAATTCATCTTCCCGAACGTGGAGAATCCCTTTGTAAACTGCTAATCATCTCATGCTGACACATATGCACAGAGTGTGAACGAATACACACGCCGACAGCAGCACACACACGCACACACGCACACACGCGACAGAAGCACACAGTATGGGATTTCACAGAGCGCTCCCGAAGGGGAAATGCTATGAAGAAATCACAGGTAGATTGTTTAATGAATTTGTAAAGACACTTCTGCCTGGACAACGGCATCTGATGTGGCTCTTCTAATTAGATTTTAAGTACCGCACAACAGGGATCAACCATTAAGACGCTCTGTAACAAAGCCCCAAATGACGTTAAGAGTTTTGTTTAACATTGAAGCGGGATTGTGGTTCAAAAAAGACATGTAAGAGTGAAACAAGAACAACATTGGTGATCTTGCTACGTGGGGGCAGGATAGTTAAGTGGCTGCTTGACTGCCTGCCAAAAGGTTGTGGGTTCGAACTCCAATGTCTGCGGCCTACCGGTAGGCACCATTGAACACGATGCCTAACCCCCTACCTGCAGATGGGGTTGCAGGAGATATATATATATATTGTATTGGGATTGGTTGGGTTTGGGTCCTCGGACAGGGAATGGTCCCAGGACAGGACCCAGAGTGCCAGGACGGGCCCTTGGGGCCCCCCTAGAGGTCAAGGTTCCTGAAAAGGACCCCAGGAGGACCTCGAATGGGGAACGGTCCCAGGACAGTACCCACAGTCCCAGGACAGGACCCACAGTCCCAGGACAGGACCAACAGTGCCAGGACAGGGCCCACAGTCAAAGGTAAAAAACAACCTCGGATTGGGTAAGGGAGCTCGCAGATGGCCTCGCAGATGGCCCACGGTCTCAGACAGCATGAGACCGGCCCCAATGTTGTCATTACTTTTGCAATTCCCAATTTTAGTCATTTAACAGACACGTTTATCCAAAGGGACTAACGGTGAATTGAGACACATGGCATTAAAGTGCAAGGAGAGTTTGGGCACCTTCCTCAGCGATGCCTACAGTTAGGCATTGGACATTGTGGATTGAACCCAGTACCGTTTGGCTGGGAGTCGAACACCCTTGTCACTGCACTATTCTCCCCACCCACATTTATATAATTTGTGGTTGTAATTTTGATGCACCTCATACAGCAAACTGATTGGCCTGACAGGTGACACATTGCTTAAGAGATCCAATCGCTATCGTCAATACCTTCAGATTGTAAAACACCCAAGCACTTTCATACACATCTATATTAAAACGCTATTATCAGTTGATTCATATTGATTAGTCAGTAAAAGTGTGTTTCAGGTCAAACGTTAGCTTCTAGTATAGATTATTCCCTCCCATTTAAAAGCAGACCCGTGGCTGTTGCCAACAAAGCTACACTTTTAACGCACGCAACGGCCTCCGCGATGCACTTTTTGGTAAATGCCATTAGCCGGTCTACATTACATTTCTCAGCGGGGTTAGAGTGCTAAAATTAATGGCGGGTACATTAATTCAAACTCTGATAAGGTTGTATGGTTGAAAACACTTATATCACAACTCGCATTAAGGTAGCGCGTGTGACCTACTTCCACGCCACTATAGTCCACAGAGAACCTGGCCGTCCTCCAATAAGGAGAGAGGGGAGCGTGTCCTTGGCGGAGGGCAGCCGCTGACCCTTCGCTCTACTGCAGATGACATGCTAAGGACTCGCTAAGAGGAGTCGCCGCGTAGACGACTATGTCTGTACCCGACTGCATGGAGATGCATACCGATGTTAACACGGTATAGAGAAGAAGTACCTGGAAATGAGGTTAAATGTGAGTGAAAATAGTCTATTTCTGATGTGATTGATATGTCAACTATCCATTTGAATCAATGTAAATCCAAAGTGTAGAGGTAAAAATGTTTGTTTCACATTTTAGAAAACAACTCCCTTGAGTCTGATTTATTAAGTCAATTGCAAATCAATCTCACACATGCACAAAACACGTTAAAGGCCGAATCCTTCAACTGTACTAACACACATCCCCCAATTTCTCACTTCAGTGCCTCATTCTTGAATAGCCTTCAATGGACTCTATACAATATCCACATGTTGGAGATATCTTCAACAGCAAAGCTCTCCCCCCCCCCCCCGTTAATCGCTACAACATGAGCAGGGGAAATTATTCCTTGAATTTCTCCGGGAAGATAATGATTCTCATTTTTATCAAGGGTTTATCTTCTCAGGTCAAGATTAAAGTGAAAACTGAGGTGAACCCCCAGTGTCCCCAATTAAAAAAGAAGAGGCAGAGAGAGAGAGAGAGAGGGAGCCAGTGAGTGTGAAAGAAAGAAATCGAGAGCGAGCGAGTGTGTAGGCCTTTGTGTGTGTGTGTGTGTGTGTGTGTGTGTGGAGGGGGGGTGCCTTGGGTAAGCGGTGCGGACAGGGAGGTTGAAGTCGGGGTTGGGGGGGGGGGGGGCAATCCGGGATTTTTCAACTCACCCTTCCCCTGAAGTATGCGAGGGAAGTAGGAAATAACACAATAAAATTAAGACACCTGACTTCTGGACCTCAGTTCAATGCGAATCATAATGGGCTAACTGGCGAACGTGAGATCCCGTCAGACGATTAATGTGATCACACACATTAGCATCTTGCTGAAATCACAATTTAAGATTGTATTTTGCTGTACGTTCATTTGGGGGAAATTATCAGTTTATGAATGAATACATTTACAATCCACTATGTGCTTGGTTGGTGTACACAAGCTAACAATGCTAAAAGTAGACATATCTCTTACCTAATGGGAGGAAGTGAAAATAGCGACTTTATTCAATGTAGTTACTCTTACCTCTAAAATCTTTAGAGACACATTTTATTTGCAGCAATAACAATTTTACCACCAGATACTTTACATTTCCTTAGGTTGCTTTATTTAAATTGAAGTTATCTCAAGGAAAATGTTTAATGGTATGCTACATTCAACAACTAGGGTCTACTTGGTCTTATGATTTAGGTAATTCATTTTCAAGACATTAGCAACGAAATACAGCTAACACATCACAGAGAGGCAATGAATGAGCATCTAATGTAAATAATAAATGAAATACATCAACAATATTGCTTTTATAATAAACTGCCAAACTATCACATTTGCATGTGGATAATGTTACAGTGATACATTTGCAAACATTTGTCATGAGACCATAATTTTTGTGTAAAAGTAGGCCTACTCCCAAGAAATGCATCTTATCAACTTAATGTATAAAAGCATATTATTGTTGTTATAAATTATAAATGCTGTGACTCCTGGCAGTTGTGTTTGTGGTTTGTGACAAAGTGTAGTAGCAACCGGTGGTATTTGGTATAACTAGCTAGCTAGCATTATGATATGTGGCTAACGCTGTATTCTTCCTATATTAGGATTGCAATTTTCATTGTATGTTGTGTATTTTTGAGACCCACTGGAAGCCGTTTCTTTCAATAGTTTCATTTCTGTAATTTATTTTACATTTTAATTTATTTCATTCTTAACTATACAAATAAGACGGATCCTAATTGCCTTAAATAACACATTCTAACAGTTATTTGGATTCTGCTATAATCCTAACAAGTGTATCCACTCACAGCCTCATAATAATATATGTATTTTTTTTCTCTCATGAACGTCAGAGGGCAGGGGTATCTTCCCAGTTGCACACTTTGCTTAAGGACACTCTTGCAATGTTTGGGGATTTTTTATTTATTAATTCTTTACCTTGAGGCCAATCTGAAATCCAAAACGCCTGAGCCTGCTGATATGTTTACATTAGCCCCAGTCGCCATTAAACAGTCAACACACCTGGACTATATTAACCTGAAGGTTATTCAGTTCTGGGCAGTATATACAGATGTGCTACAAAAGATCCACAAAATATTTTACGGATGTACCTCAATTGTATAAGGCAACATAACAATTATTCTCAAAAAATCGGAAAGGAAACTGCGAACGGTTGCGCGTTGGAAAAGTAGCACAATCCTTAATGACATCTCTGCAACCAATCCTGTTTGCTTTAATCGTGCATTGAATCACAAAACTTTAAATAACCTTTCTTTAGAGCTTTCAATTAACCCTATTAAAATAACTGGGTTTTTTCCACAATGTTCCAGTATAGGCAGAGAAAAACAAACCCTGTAATACACAAACACGTGGACAAACGCGCACATGACACGACACAAACAACAAAACTCCCTCACACCTACACACGGTCCACGCGAAGATAACAGCGCATCCTTTGTTTTCAAGGAGAGACAATTCTGGTTCAAGCAGTGATTCAAGCAGCGCATCACGCAATCTCAAGACATTAGTGCAACACATTTAATTGCTATTCCGTGACACTGTATGAAACCAGAAAAATGTCTTTTATTAAAACAAAACCCCAGTCTGTGTAATATAATAATAATAATAATAATAATAATAAAATACTTTTTTCAACTATACGAGCAAAACAATGTGAAAAAAGATAATTTGCTTATCGTTATTGAATAAAATACATAACTAGCTAGAAACGAAATTAATATAGACTAGAATTGTTTTGTTTAATTCAACTCTGGAATTAAATGAGGTAAAAATGCAAGATAACATTTAGCAACTTTTACCCAATCCCCACTACCTGACTGCCATTATGAGTGACTGGTGTGCAGCAGAACTGACACCCAGGTAAGCCGATTTCTGAGTTTTTGATTTATATAAATATTTCAGGTGCATCCTCGATAGCCAAATGTCAGACCATGGGTGTCATAATATCAAATAAAATACAATATTTGCATTATAAGTATTTTAATACGTTGAGTTGAACAACCACTCAATGGCTGATATGGTATCTTAAGGAGTAGTGGTCACCCTTTGTAACTGAATCACACCATGCAACAGCATTAGGGGAGGATATTATTGTATGGGATTATTTTAAAATGCTCTAATAACTGAAAATGTCAAAAGACACAAACAAACAAACAACCAAACAAAAGCCCCCACAGATGTCTTGGCGATGGCGCATCATCAGCTGCGGTTCAAACCATTTGTTGTGCTGAAGAGCTTGCCCTCTTTTATTCTTAAAAAAATGTAGATGAGTGAGATACGCAGGCACCCCAGAAACCAATCGTGCCGCAGCGCACCGGCGGTCCATCGCAGGCAGGCGAACGAATCCTCCGGGTGAAATCTTCAGTTGAGGCCGCATTGATTTGGCTGCATCAGTTGGATGTCACACATGCCGCGAACAATGCTCAATGACTTTGCCATCCTATTCCCATTTAAATTGCTTCTACGTTTCCTCTGTGACACCTGTTTAAATCAATGCCTTCCTCGGCAGGTCATTGGGCTGAATGTACTGAGGCTCACTCTCCCCCGCCTCTCAAATCCACTAAAATCAACACAATAATTGAAATATTTTCAAGCTGATTACACCGAAGCCCGGGGCTTGGCTGGTTGCTAAGAGTACGCTCCCTAGTTGCTAGGGGGAGTAAATCATCTTGCATTATTTGATTTTTGTTACTGATATGAAACCGCTAGTCCCTCGATTAAATGTCTCACAGTCCAACACCTAGGGGATGGACACGAAGTAGGGGGGGGGGAAATAAATAAAATAGTCAGTTTGAACCTGTAAAATAGCATCTACAACTTTTATTTCCCCTTCTCTTCTCCACAGGGCTTAAACACAAAT
The DNA here is from genome assembly GCA_027122695.1 of Merluccius productus. Classification (NCBI taxonomy): domain Eukaryota; kingdom Metazoa; phylum Chordata; class Actinopteri; order Gadiformes; family Merlucciidae; genus Merluccius; species Merluccius productus. The sequence continues at coordinate 10,447,658 of JAOPJI010000101.1, forward strand.
GTATCAGCTTGTTTATTTCCGTTTTCCGCGGGAAAACAAACAAACACATAGCCGGAGCTCATCTCTCTCATTGAGGGAAAACAGAGACGACAGCGAAATGTCAGGACTTCCTGACTCCCCGCTCTGGGGTGCTGCTGGCATCATGAGGAATTTATTTATTCCTCATATATATGAAAGAGATAGCCCACTTTAAGCCTCGTATTTTAGTAGTGGTCACAGTGTGATTTGTATAGCAAACCACCTTTATAAATAACAAAAGACAAATATTGCAA
>JAOPJI010000101.1:10448029-10458770 GCA_027122695.1 Merluccius productus
AAGCAATGCAAGTTTGAGGGTTTGGGTTTGGTCCCTTATTTACATCTTTTGCGATCTCTTATAATACCATCACCGTGCAGCTCAGTTGTTGTTTGTGTGTGTGTGTGTGTGTGTGTGTGTGTGTGTGTGTGTGTGTGTGTGTGTTTTCTTCCCTGTACAGCAATGTCCTGCAATGCAGTAATAGTGCAACATTGCAGAAATATGATGAATTGTTTAAAAAATATAATTAAAAAATAATAATAATAAAAAAGTAAAAAAAAATAAAAAAAAAATAAATAAATAAATATATATATATATATATATTAAAACTTATGACATGTAGATCAATGCACTGTTGGCTATCTGATGAGCATGCTTTAAGAGCCTAGTAGTATTCCACTGATACTGTATGACAATACTATAGTATTACTATATTATATTATATTATATATTATGCTGTCATCACTGCCTGCTGATGATAGTAGTACAGTAATATGAATAGAAATTGTAGTGTACACTGCAACTTTAGTTTCAGTATGACACCAAAGTGGTGATCTAGTCCAGAGACCCCCGCCAGCCCCCTGGTTTTACACGTATGGCTTTGTAACAGTGTCGAGGTACTTAGTTTTGTCCTAAAGCGGGACCCTGGCTCCCTGGGCCTTTTGTGTGCCATTCCACATGCTGAGATGAATTAGAGGGAGACCCATTCAAGTGTTGTGGGAACAATACCCCAAAGGGGGAGAGAAAAGTTTCTCTGAGGGTCAGGTCAGGGGGGAGGGATGGTCCCAGCCCCCTGGTTGCTGTGGAGGCCGAGACCAACATGGAAAACTCACTGCTCTGACGTCAGCACAGTTAGGACACTTGATTTATTTGTGTGGGAGCAAGGAGGGACACTGCATCGTATACTTGTCAACGTTGTTTTGTGACAGTCTTGGTTTTGTTTACTACTACTACTACTACTACTACTACTACTGGTACTACTACGAGGACAAGCACAATTTTTTGTAATCCACTGAATCTTTTTTTAAGGGGAAGTTGTTCATTAGGATCTATATTTTGTGGATGAGAGACCCGGGCGTTGGAAACCGTCTGTATGAGGCACCATGATCGGTGGTTCATAGGTAACAACAGCTATTCTTACACTGCTATTTGCATTTGTCTATGCTCCTGGGCACAGTCTTCCCCCTCCCCGCTGCCATGAAAACATGTTTGTATTCGCTCTTTGTCTCCCACCTGTTGTCTCTATAGCAACCCCAAACACCTGCCTCAATCTGTGCTTGATTCTGTTGCACATACTGCACATCCGTCCACCAGTTGGCTTAATGTGTTACCTGTAATCTGTAAACTTTGGTATGCCTAATTATTTGAAGACCATACTTACATACATAAAGTAGCAAAGTGTATGCCTACTTCAAAACTTAAAAAATGAAGTTCCCCTTTCAAAAGATAGAAGATGCTCTGGGCATGCTATGGATCGAATTGCCTCAAACCCGAACCCATGGTTGAGTCCTTTGAACAATAGAACAAACAGGGAAGTATTGTAGGCTTTGTTGCCCCCCTCTCTCTTTCTCTCTCTCCCTCTCAGCCTCCCATCTCTGTACCGCCAGCTGATGTTTGTTTGCATTCAGGAGCTTCATTACACTCCCAAATAACACTTTCGTGACGCATTTCAATGTAGATTTAGAATCCGAAATAATGAGTCTTTGCCTCTTGTCATTTTGTCAGACTCCTTAACCTTATTTCGTGTGGAGCAAAATACGTTACCGTTTTTAGTTGAATATGAGTAACATGATTACATAATTATGTGGATGGATGCATAGTTAAGTTGATTGACACGGACGCTAAATTATTATTAGATCCATTCCGTCGGCATTCATGCAATTTCATCCATCTGTGTGGCTGAAGCAACTCTCGGCTGAGCTGTCAAGTGAGAAAACGCGAAGCCATCCAGTCCTTAGATGTAACATGAATCAACTGACTGGTCAATCTTGTGGTTAAAGCCACAAGAAGGGCATATACACTCCACAGTGCATGGATCCTTTAAAACTGTATGTGGAGAAGACTACCCATGAACACACACTGCTCCAATATATGCTGCTGGCCATTAGCTGTGGTAGCTTTTACAGATATCTGTAATTCTGTCACTATTTCTGAACAGAAAATACAAAAAACAAAGAAACACATTACCCCTAAACACTGAGGAGATTTCCACTCACTATATCTTCCCTTCTCTCGTATATTATATTCTCCAGTGTTTCATTAAATAATTGCAAACACAAAGAAACTACAGCACAGCAGCATGACACTTCATGTGGATCATTTCACAGCGTGTGAGGCACTATGCATCTTTTCGTGGAAATGTATTACACAATGTCACAAGTCATCGAGGTAGAGCTTCTAATGGGGCCTATTACACATGAAACATGGATATCAGACACGATGAGTCATTGCTGTCAGCTCCAGCCGGCGGTCCTTAGCAGGGTTACCGGCGACCCACAAGGGGCAGTTTTACCATTTAGGTAGAATCAATCACTGGAGTCACTCGTAGAGACGAATCAAAGGGGAGTTATAGTTCCCACTTTCCCCTCTTTATTGTTATTTAGATCAAACGCGACACCGTAGATCTTGTAATCATAATGTTGTACTGCAGAGCCTAGCTTTATGCGCGTGGCATTCATGATATCCAGAGATAATTTATGTTGTGCCTTTTGCAAATCCAACGTTGTCTAAAGCATACGTTTGGTATATGATTACAGCCATGCACCGCTAAACACTTCAGTCAACAGAGATACATACGTGGCCATTAAAAGATATCTTATACACGGTATTCACGTGTCGAAAGCAGATTGGCAGAACGGTTGTTAGTTACGCACACTCATTCATCCAATTCAGGAAAAGTGAGATCTCTGCTTTGGTAATTGTTGGTAATTAGTATGTTTGAACTTTCATATTGATTTATTAATTCAGCATAATTATTCATTGCAAAGACGTGTGGTTACTGGCTTGAAAAAGTAGGACCATCTTTTCACTATAGACGAGTATTATATACTTTGTATATTCAAAGTTACATTTAAAATGCCATAGGCTGTAGGCTTAATGGTGTCTTTATTTATTTATCTATCAAACTTCAATTCAATCACAAACTAAAATAATCACATTATATAAATATATTTTAAAAAACCTTGACAAGCTTGACTGAGTTCCTTCCTTTTTTTGGAGGAAATATACATATTTGACATGATGCTGCACCTCCTGAGGTGTTACATGTCCCATCAGCCAAGCGAGTTACCACCTTCATTGCTGCTGAGGACAGCAGCAGTCATGGCTGCTTCCTCAGCAACTTGTGAATGACATCTCCCAATGCCAGAGAAACACTTTCAAAAGCTCCAAAGTTCACACGCAAACCGATTTATGTACTGAGCCATTTGAAGCTTTTGATTATTATAATAAGGGCTTCCCGGTTTTTTTATTCATGCATTCCCTTTAGTTAGTTTTGGGTTTTCGATGTTAAAGTGCCAGCTGCATTATTCAAAAGATTACAGCTACAGTTTCTGTTTTGGACAAAATTGAAGATGCTTGGTTAGAAAATCACCTCATCTGAATCTCATTCTCTCTCTCATCTTATTCAAAAAAAAATTGGCGTTTGAACTACGCTATCACTGCAGTTGTCCAAGGCAATATCCTCTGTTTGTCAATAGAACGGCTGCCAGTGTGTTCCTTTCAGAAGAGCTAGTCTCTTTTTGAGCACACCCTTTATACAGGACTAGCTGGAGCTGCAGCACACAAACAGTTGAAGGTTTACAGCTTCCCATGTTGGCTTAGGTAAAACTATACAGCCTTTGGATGGGCTCATCTCAACAAAGCTTGCTGTATGTAGCGAGCTTGCTTTTCATTCGATTGAAAAGCTAGGTGATCTGTTTTACTGAGGAGCCATATTGTATACTTGAGATATAGTTGAAATCAATTTCTTTCATTGTAAAATAAAACATTCAGACATGTCATATTACATAGATTTTTTTGTCTTAATTGTCCTTCAGTGGGAAGTGTGAAATGTAGATGTTCACACAAGGTTGCCAATAAAGCTTTTATGCAACACTGCATATTAAAGTAAAGTCAATTAGGTAACAGATTTCTTCAAATATGTTGGCAAGAAAAAATCCATCATCACTGTTGATGGCAGCTGATTGCCACTGTAGCCCTACCACTGTGCTATTTAACAAGTTTAGCCCTTTACTAACAAGCGTTTCCGTGGAAATTAAGGTGGATGAGGATTGGCTAAATCCCTTGTGAACACAGGTTTTTTGCCCTAGCAGCATGAGTGAAAGACCTCAGCTCTATGGGGGTTAACCAGCGCTCAGGAAATTGAACTGGAAGTTAGTGACAGGGGATTATAGCCCAAACAGGAAGAGACATAAGCATGTTGGATGTGGGTTACATTTGTTTTGTGTTTTGAAAGAGGCCTGTGTTCACGTCCGTAGCCATCATCTTTAAAACGCCTTAATAATAATTATAATCTTAATTTATTTAGCAACTGCTAGGCCTACACAGGTTTAGGGTTAAAAGGTTTTTGGCAATAACTCAAACTCTGTCAATCTTCAGTTTCAGTTGAGTACAAAGCTGGGTTTCTTTTAGCCCCTAAGGTGTGAAGTAAGTTTCCGAATGTTTACTCCCCTTCCTACTCTACTCACTGAACACGGCGTGCCATCAACGCCATTTCCCCAACAATGTAACCCTTCACCTTTTCTATACATGGCCCTCTGACACTCACCAGGGCCTTATCATTCTGGGTGTGGTAGTCCTTGTCACAAATGAGGACTGATGAGCGAACGCCCGGGGGTCGGAAACAGGTGGTCTATTGGAGTGAGACCCCCTGATATCTGTCTGTGTCCATTCACTGGTGACAGGTGGACGCTTGAAATCCGTTGAATTGGTTTCACTAATTGGCCGGCCCTCTCTCTCCCCAAGGGCGCTTGGTCATAGGGTTACACTGTGGGTACACTTTAGGTTGCACCCCCCCCCCCCCCCTATATCAGGTGTATGCTACAGCTATACTGTTGTATTGCCTTAATATTTTGATTTGAAATACCATTACCATGGAAAACTAAGTATGTCGATAGGCCGAATTTTTCAAAAGCAAAGTAGTTAATGGTTGGTTACTGAGTCGGTTAGGTCAGTGAGTTAATAAGTGTGATGACAAAATCTTTTTTCTTATAAATCTTTTTTTTATTTATTTTTATTTTTTACAGATGACAGATTAAAATCACTTTACCTCTCAAATAACACACACACAGGCAACGGCAAAGATAATTACCAAGGTAACGGACCACACACCTCTCGCTCCCCCAAACAAACAAACCCCCACTACACACACAACCCCACACAGCACCCTTCCTCCTGGCCGCGGCCATTCTCCACGGTGACACAGCGCTGTTTGTCGGTGCCCCGGTGCGTGTGGAGGTGACTCAGTCTGGGGTCAGTTAGTCCCACCCCACACGTCCATATGAATTAGACATGAGTGAGGACGCAGTACGCTGCTGGGGAGGAGACAAGATGAGTGTGTTTTTGGCGATGGCGGCAACATGAAGCTGGCCCTGACGTCAGCAGTATTAATTAGTAAAACAGCCCCATGGGTATCAGGTAGACTAAAGTGCCAGTAATGTCCTCCACTAAGACCCATGCTAAGTTGTAGGGCTAAGTCGTAAGCTCACATAACCATTTTTTTAAAAATAGATTTGGGTCTTTACCTTGGTTTCAACCACCCCCCCCCCCACTTTGTGGCTTTTAGGGAACTTGTTTTGTTTTTTTATGGGTCACTAACCGTTTGTTTTCCTGAAATGCTATCGACTAGCCATGTTAACACTTTCAGACCTGTTCCCTGATAGTTTATCTGTACATTTCAAAAGCAGCAAATAGGTGTGTTGGTCATTGATCACCTATGCAAAGAAGCCAATTCCCACAGTATTGTCTTTGCTGTTACCTAGTAACCCTGCAGGTCTATAGCGTGTAGGGCGCTTATCGATTGTTTTCCATATTGTAAAAAAAAACATGGGGATTATGAATCACTTCATTCAATGCTCTTATATTTACTCACCCGCTGATATCTTGTCAAAAGCAAAACATCCAATGGCTCTTTGCCATTTTGCCATTAGAATAACATTGTGCATTGGTGTTTTATATCCAGTAAGAATTCAAATGCTAACCTTATTTGATTGGATTGCTGTCTTCAATACATCATGCATGCTGATTAACCAAACTGTTTTGCAACCATTTCTCTTTATCGAACCTGTGATGCACTGGCATTATTAAGTGTCACTGACCATTTTATACCCCAGAGCGTGACTTCAAAGATGCTCAAAACAAACAATAGGATTTGCTCATTTCCCCCTAATGTCAGCTCCTTTGACTGGGGGTGCCCCCTTTTTACCCTTTTCATCTACTGCTCTCCTTAATGTCCCCTAATTTCAGACTGTGCACGGCAACATGCATGACTACCTCCGTGTAATCCGGACCTGTGTTGCTCTGTGTGTTCTCTCCCACAGCTCCATGGCCATTACCGCTGCGCTCCCCCCCTCCGCCTCTCCCCTTCCCCAGGAGGGCTCCTTCAAAGGGACAGCGCGGCAGCGCCATGGATGACCAGCTCGGTGATAGAGATGGACACTATCAAAGGCCACGCTCCACTCAGTGTAAACTAGATGAAGGGATACCTGCCGCCTTCTAACAAGGGAAGAGAAGGGGGGGAGTGGGGGGGGGGGGCGGCGTTGACCCCCGTGGCTGCTCAAAACATGTATTTGGTGATATGACACTTCTGTCTGAATGTGTTTCGGAGAATAACGTAATAACGTAAAATAAAGAGCGATAAGAGCGAGAGAGAGAGCTAATTCATTGTTTTTTTTAAAAAGAGGATAGCTTTACTTTGAGAGCACACGCAGGCTTCCTATGGTGGCTGCTTTTCCCCCGGGCTGCGCACCGCCGTCTGGCGAGCTGTGACACACACTATGAGTCTTCCGTCTGCGATCGATGACAAGGAGGGAGGCGGCGGCAGCAGCGAGAGCAACAGCTGCACCACCGCCGCCTCCACCTCGGCCTCCTCCTCCTCCACCTCCTCTGGCCTGGCCTCTATGTCCTCTATGGACCAGACCAATCCCTCCTCCCCACCGCTTCGCCATGACAATACATCCCAAGTACCCCCCTCCCTTTCCCTACCAACCCCACCCCTGGTGGGAGCACCTCGTCCCCCGCCCCCGCCCCCGCCACCCCTACCACCGCCTCCACCCAACGACACCCCGGGGCTCGGCGGTCACGGCGCGGTGCGGAAGAAGCGGCGCGTGCGGAGCTTCTTCTGGAAGCCCATCCCGGAGGAGAAGGTGCGGGGCAAGCCCAACATCTGGACCATGGCGGTGCGGCAGCAGCAGTACCAGATCGACGTGCGTTCCGTGGAGGAGCTGTTCGGACAGCACGAGGAGGTCGGCGGCGGCGGCGGCGGAGGGGCTTACTTGCGGGACAAGATGCGAGCCGCCGGACACTCGGCGGGGGTCAGCCGGACCCGCTCGTTCAAGGAGAGCAGCAAGGACGAGGTGAGGAGGTCGAGTCGGAGGGAGAGGTTGGCGCGGTGCGGTGTCCTTTAGCTGGAGGATGAGGATGATCTTTTGTTGTCTTTCTGCAGAACCCTCTGAGGGTCTTCACAAGAGCGCACCGTGGTTGGCTGTCATGCAGTGGCTGTTACCATAGTCTATGGAAAGCCATTATGTTCACCACAAAGCGTAGGGTTATACAACCCACTTATAGAAATCTACACTCAATACATTCAAGGCATATTATAAAGGGTTACAAAAGGTTGAATGTTTTGCATTATATTTAGAGCATTTCAGGGGAGTACATATTTAAATACAGTGGGTTGTAAGGATTTAAGAGGATCAATATTTGTCAAATGTTTTGTTCAAGGATGCTCACATGTATGTATATATTAATTAGTTTGGCTTGTTTATAATGCTTTTCACAACCGAGCCATACCTTAAATATCATCCATTCAGGACTCTTCTTTAGTTGGAGGTAAATATAGGTTTTCCAGCTTCATTTAAACTAAATTTCAACTACAACAACAATCCCAGATTCAAACTCAATTGAGTGAGAGTATTAGAGAGTGGTGTGAGGATAAAATGAAGAGAGAATACAAGATGGCATCATTCGTATTTGCGACTGAACTTTGTGTTTTCCCTCCTACTGCCAAATTTATTTGCTACTGCAAGCCAGGTAGCCAAAAATAAGAGGTGCTGAATGACCCGTTTTCTTTATCACGTAGAACATTTCTGCATACACGATCAACACAAAAGCTTGCTTGCAGCAACCTGCATGAAGTGTAAGACAATACCCACGAGAGAGAGAGCAGAGGGACTTAAATCAGGCTCAGACTAACCTCAACCTATGTTCCCATAATGGGCTGAGTCAGGTTTATAGATCATCAAACGCTGAACAAACCTAAAGGAAAGATTTGAGCGGTTACAGAAGCCATCCTCTGAGGGTGTCAAATGCAATCACTTTGGACCTGTGTTGGCACACACTGGCACACGCACGCACACGCACGCACACAGGTTCTGTTGCTAGAGCCATATTCAATGTTTTATGTTGTTTCTCATCATGTTATTAAATGAATATGTTTCATTACAAGTCAGTTACCAAGTTTCATCGAGAGCTGTTAGCAGTGGTGCATATTTGTGGTTAGATGTTAGCAGTGATGCATATTTCTAGTGCGGATTTAGTGCATGATTTTCATTGCTAACATGACATATAAGGCTAGGAAATGTCAGATTTACCATCACTTTTCTTAACACCTCAAACACCAACACACAGAGGCGCATGCACATCCACACTTAACACATTCACTCAACACGCACACCCCCCCCCCCCAACTCACACTGGCGTTTCAAATGAACCCACAGCTGTGCCTAAATGCTATAATTAAACTTTGACTGGAATCCTGTTGGAGAACTTACAGTACCTTTACCTTTTTAAAAGAAAGGCAACGCAAGCCAACAATTTCCATTGTTTGAGTGGGTGCTGTGTACCATACCCAGGTAGAGTTTCATTTTGCGCTGTGGGGTGACTATTTGAGAATAAAGGTTACGTCAATTAAGTTGTTTTTAAATGTACAGTATTACACAAAAGGCCGGTAGGCAAAACATTTTAACAGAGGGTTTATGAATGAAGTTTCCATTTTTCAGGGATCTCACTTAAGGTTGCCTGTTGGGGATCGAACCCAGTACTTTTTGTGAGCTGGGAGTCGACCACCTTAGCCACTACACTATCCTGTATAACTGCATAGAATAACATAATGTTTTTTGTGTTTTTTTTACAGATCAGCATCCTGGACTCCAAGAGGGGAATGAATGTGGGAATTTTTCTGAAGCAGTTCAAGAAGTAGGTGCTCTGTACTCGACTGGCTTACATAAAGCCCAGTGGAGCGTGAGTCCATTCCTCATCAATGTGAGGAAGCAGTGAAGAAATGCCCCGTGTGAAACCTAATGCGCTTGTATAACTGGATTACGTTTTAAGAAGAGGGGCCCAAATGTTCAGAACAACTAACTTTTTGAGGCCTTAATAATGAGGTCTGCAGTTTTAGGCAATAACAATAATGATAATAATAATACAGATTTAATACATCCGGTAAAACCTCCCACTCCTTGTATTCAGTACATGGTCCTGCAGGTGTGCCATAGTGAGCAGGTGGATTGAGTACAGTTCTAGTTACAGACAGAATGGTGACCTTAACTTATATGGAGGCGGAGTCTGCATTTTACGATGACAAACTGAGATTGAGAAACAATTGGTTTTATTGACAGGTAGGTACACCGAGTGGCCAGTTTGTTTGGGGTTCCTATTAAACTAGCCAATCGGTGTGTTGTGTGCGTGATTCCTTCAAAATAACAGCGCTATTTGGGGATTGGGGTCAAAGTATTTTAGACTTATTTTTCGAACAGGCTTTATAGAGCACATTAATCTCAAAGGTCTGGCCACGGCCACAGTCTACATACTTAGCAGATGAACAACAATCTCACTCTGTGTCGAACCAAACTCTCCATTGTGTTACGTGCATAGTACAGTGTCCAGCTTGATGGGCTACATATCGTAGCGCAGTGCAATCACACATTTGCATGGCTGCGTATTTTGCATCCTCTCTCTGCAACATTTCCATGACATTTGACTCATTCACCAATGCATGTTAACACTTTTCCGTCATCCAGCTCAACGTGTTTACATAACACTAAACCTTTATTATTTTGTACTTGTGGTGTGTTTACTCATCTGTTTTAGTTTTGCTAAAACAGTGTTTTGCTAGCTAATTGTAGCTGCTTTGCTAGCTAATTGTAGCTTAAATCCTATAGGCCTACAGTATACAGTAATATAAAATTAGGCTTTCTTAACGCCCTGGGGAACTACACTGTACCTAAATGTGTTGAGATGCTAACACTAATCTACACTACCTGCTAACGCTTAAACTACAATGTACGCATATTAGGCGTTAGCACGGCGCTAGCACGGTAGCTAAATGTGTTTAGAGACTACACTTTAACCTACACAATGTTTTCTAGGTCCAACCACTCCATCGTGGAAGACATCAGGAGAGGAGAAGGCCAGAATTACGGAGCAGAGCTACTGAAAGACCTTCTGAAGCTGCTGCCTGACGAAGAGGAGGTGTGTGTGTGTGTGTGTGTGTGTGTGTGTGTGTGTGTGTGTGTGTGTGTGTGTGTGTGTGTGTGTGTGTGTG
>JAOPJI010000101.1:10486815-10498537 GCA_027122695.1 Merluccius productus
TTTTTTTTTTTTTTTTTTTTTTTTTTTTTTTTTTTTTATTTTTAAATTTTTTTTTTTTTTTATTTTTTTATTTCTATCTCTTTCTCTCTCTCACCCCCCCCCTCTCTCTCTCTCTCTCTCTCTCACTCCCAGGCTGCCAGACATCGACGCCGCCCTGCTGATGCTGTCTGAGATCTTGCAGAAGTTGGCCAATCAGAAGAGCTCCATCGAGGACGACATCCACAACACGTTTGATGACTTGCAGAAGACCCTCAACGTGCGCAAGAGCGTTCTCCTCATGGAGCTGGAGGTGAACTTTGGTCTGAAGCAGAAGGTGAGACATGAATAGTAGTAATAGTGGAATGAGTGTTAAAACCATTACAGCATTATTATTATTATAATCAGTAATTACTTCCTTAATGACCTACGCATTTACTGTAAATGCCTCCTAAAATAAGAAGTGACTCATGACAACATACCAGCATAATGCCACACTTTTACTCCTGATCATACCAGATTGTAAAAGTAAGTGTAAACAGAATCCTGTGTTGTAGACATATTGCCACCGGCTACAATACATTTGTGAATCAGCCCTTACAGAAAGAAATGTTTACATACGTCACCCTCAGGATGTGGCAATATGCCGTACGTCACAGAGCTAGAGGTTTCTGCTGTGGTTTACACTAAGAAGTGCAGCTGAGGCACTTTGCCTGATACCGGGGGTAAATAAATCATGAATGTGGGCGGGGCTAGAGGTGCAGAGGGGTAGAGGAGGAGGGCTGGGGGCGGGACTCAGGGCAGACAGACATCAGGTTTCGTGCGGAGGACCAATCGCTCGGCCCCCTCGCTATGGGAACACAGCCCCCCCTCCCGGGAGACCTCATGATCACATGGTCTGCTAATGATTTACCCTTCACTGGCCCACACTCACTCATACACACTCTCGCTGTCAGTGGACTTCAATGGATGCTTCTTAGGGAGCCGGCTCAGGCTTATCTGTATGATTATCCTCATCATTATCTACTTCTCCTCTCTGGACTTTGTCAGTGTGTGCAGCAGGAGTGGGAAAGCTGTAGCTAGATGGAGCTACGGATAAAATGCTTTGTGTTATACAGCCAGATAATCAGGTTTCTGCTCGGATAGGCTGGGTGTGTCATGCCCTGGGAAGCTAGAATTGTTTTAGAAGAGATATAGTATCTTCCTCCTCATTCTGGACACTGCCCAACTGTACACCGCCTGCGGTTTATCTCAGTCCCACTCAGGTTTCAAGTGGTGTTCCAGTTAGATTTTCATCCGCAAACAGCTGCTACAGTTTCTACTGGAGGGGTACATGTAAATGTGAAGAGGTGTCACAAAGGGTTAGAAGTTAGAGGTGAGGTTTAGACATCGCAGGAGGATGGCCTCTCTGGTCAGGGACGAGGAAGAGGAGTGTGACGGCGAGATGAAGGTGAGTCTGTGTTGTGCTGTGATGAGGATGATGATGTCATGTGGGGGTGCGGTGATGTGATGCTTCCCTGAGCATCGCGTCATCACTCAGTTATGCTGCAGCCGCCCGGTACTTGGAAGTGGACGCATATGTTTTTCTGTTTTGAAATGGAGTCGAGTTGAGTTTATTTATTTAATAACTTGGTTAGCAGTGCTAACATGGACGACGTACAGTTATGTGCGCCCTGTGGCGGTGGGGCTGAGGTCATAACATAACAGTGAGGCATTGAAAGGGTGGTGAATGGTGAAGTGTTGGATTTCAATGTCAGTGTTTGTGATGTTAAGGTTGCCTTTTGTACGTAAGTGTGTCACAGCACTAATGTTGAGTATGCACTATGCATGTCACTATGTTAATATATGGGTAGATATATTATATATACACACGCGCACACACACACAAACACACACAGATCTTGTTATAAGTAAGTACTTTGTTTGTATAGTGGAGTTCACAAATGCAAAGGAGCATAGCAAAACCAAAAAAAACCACTGCTGACACGCAGAAAGTAATAGGGCTTGTACATCAGAATGCATCATGGGATTCATTTTGGGGCAGTTTCATACACAACAATGTCTCCCCATAATGACAAATCATTTCGCAATGAATGAACAAACAATGACCAAAAGAGCATTACTACTTAGTCCTTCATTGTAACTAAAAATCCAATGATCCTATGCTTCAGAAATGGCGGCGGGCATTGTGATGTACAAACACATTTTCATGCATGTGTGTGTGTGTCTGTGTCCTGTGTGTCCGCATGCAGGTGCTCCAGACCCAGCTGGGCACGCTGATGCAGGGCCAGGAGGGCATCCTCAGCAGCTGCAACTTCACGGAGCAGGCCCTGAGCCACGGCGGCGAGGCCGAGGTGCTGCTCGTCCGCAAGCAGATGAGCGAGCGTCTGGCGGGGCTCGCCGGCCAAGAGCTGCCCCTGCGGCCCGCCGAGAACCACCAGCTGGACTTCCAGGCGGAGACGGACGGCCTGCGCAAGTCCATCCATAACCTGGGCAGCATCGCCACCACCAGCGCCGTGGCGTCCCAGACGGTGGCCACCGGCGAGGGGCTGCGGCAGTGCGCGGTGGGCGTGGCCACCTCCGTCACCGTCACCACCAAAGACAAGGACGGCGATCTGTGCAAGACGGGCAACGCCACGCTCACCGCCGACCTCGTGGCGGCGGCCGACGGCGCGGAAGGAGGCGAGATCGTGGACAATAAGAACGGCACGTACGAGTATTCGTACACGGCGTCCAAGGAGGGCGGCTTGACGCTGTCCCTGCGTCTGTACGACCAGCACATCAAAGGGAGCCCCTTTAAGATCAAGGCCATCAAGGCGATGGACATCTCGCCGACGTCGGAGGGCGCCAAGAAGAGGCTCAAGTCCCCCGGCAGCGGGCACGTCAAGCAGAAGGCCATCAAGAGGCCGGCCAGCATGTACAGCACCGGCAAGAGGAAAGAGAACCCCATCGAGGACGACCTCATCTACAGGATCGGTATCTCGCACTTATCTCTTCCTTGTTTTTGAATTTTGTATCTAGATTAAAAAACTAATCTGTTTGTTTACGTGAAAGGCGCTCACTTCCGTCACAACTCCCAGCCTGGTGACACGTTGACAACCAATATAATATGACTTGACAACCATGATAATATTTATCCTCCGGAGGTGGTTTTAACACTGGTTGTCTACATCTCTCTTACAACCGTTCTTAATAAGACGGAGAAAACATTTCTTTGTGCATCGCGATCTCACAATCGCTTGCCATTTGCGATTTGAAGAGAGATTCCACACGCTTGCGTAAACAAGGGCTTTGAACTGGTAGACTTTTTTTTCCGCTGCCTCGTCCGTCATTTTAGTTCAAAAGGGATGATTCCCAGATTACACCCGCACACCGCCCTAAAGCAAGCGCAGGGTGTTTTATCTGTATTATCTAAGTAGTTTTTAACAAAAGTGATGGCTGCAGTGAAAAGGAGGAAATTAAGTCTCTGTGGTTTGATATGGATGTGGATCCACTCATGAGAAAGGTCTTGTAATTGTAATTGTAATTGTGACGGTACAATGACTCGTTGTTGTGCTTCCTCTCCTTTCAGGTACCAAAGGGAGGAACAAGGGGGAGTTCACCAATCTACAGGGAGTCTCTGCCTCCTCGCAGGGGAAGGTGCTCATCGCAGACAGCAACAACCAGTGTGTACAGGTAAAACACACCACCTTCTCCAACATAGTCCTGGTTCTCTGGGCTTAAACAACCCTCTGATCTGATACCAATACCTAGACCACCGTGTACCAATAACTATGTATTATTCACAGATATGGATGTATAACATATTACTCTCAGACCAGGGTTCAAAATGAACGCCTGCCACCAGGTGAAAAATGCAGGGTTACATATTCAAACAATTGTTTGGCCGGTAGATCCACTCTGGCCACTAAAAAGACAAAATTCGGAAAAGTACATTTTGGACGCTGGGTGAACTGAGGTTCATTCCACCATCTTGACCTACAGATGTTTTGGCATTGCGTGTTCAAATTTGTACTATTCCCTTATTATCCTGCATTCCTTGATTTTCTCTTAACGACGGCCAGTTTGAAAGCTGCTTTGTAGATTGGATGTTAAAGATTGGATTTTGTTTTTCTCTCTCCCAGATCTTCTCTAACGATGGCCAGTTTAAAAGCCGCTTTGGCATCCGGGGTCGGACGCCGGGCCAGATGCAGCGGCCGACGGGCGTGGCGGTGCATCCCAACGGGGACATTATCGTCGCTGACTATGACAACAAGTGGGTCAGCATCTTCTCCAGCGAAGGGAAATTTAAGGTGAGCAGAGTTAATCATTTATTATAATAGTATACCTATTGTTGCAAATATACACTGCAGCTTAGACCAAATCGTAGAGGAAAGACCTACACAAATAAAAAAACCTTACTAACAAACACACTTTATTTATTAAGGGGTCTTTCTACCAATCGACCAAATTAAACTTAAACTTCTGACCAACGGTAAAGCTAATTTTGATATAAGGCTGTTCTTAGTTGTAGAATAATGACTTAAAATCAAGCGGTGTGACCCAAACCATTTACATTTAAAAAGGTATATTTACTACTACATCCAGTAACTATAATCATGATCCAGTTAACCGTCTCTTCCTCTTCCTCTCTCCTCCTCCCAGACTAAGATCGGCTCAGGTAAGCTGATGGGTCCAAAGGGCGTGTCGGCGGACAGGAACGGACACATCATCGTGGTGGACAACAAGGCCTGCTGTGTCTTCATCTTCCAGCCCACCGGAAAGCTGGTGACCAAGTTCGGCGCCCGCGGCAACGGTGACAAACAATTCGCAGGTACACACGTTGCACAAGTCCTTGACCGTTCAGCATAATCTGACATTTTCAGACATTTTTATATGTATGATCATAAAGCAAAGTGACCGTGTTGACCATACCAGTGGTAGGATAGCCTGGTTGCTATGGTGACTCCCAGACGAAAGGTTCTGGGTTCAAAGTCAAATTCTGCAGTATACCTACTAGGGCAAGATGCCTAACTACCAGCTCAATGAAGTTCCGGATAAAAGCATCTTGTAAATTGTAATAACTAATAGCAGGTCCCTGGATACATCATAACTGTGTTAGACTGATTATGACGGTCTAAATCTAATCAACATTTTCTATTATGTTTCACATTTAGGATTAAGTGTGTTAATTGTGTTTACAATTGTGTTTTTCTTTCCTCACAGGTCCCCACTTTGCTGCTGTCAACCACAACAATGAAATCATCGTAACAGATTTCCACAACCACTCTGTGAAGGTGAGTGTAATGATTGGTTGGGTCTGGTTGGGGGGGGTCTGGTTGTTGTAAAGTATCTTTATACTTTACTTATAATCCAAATTCCCAGAGCTGTTAAATGTCTACTGTCTACAGCCCCCACCTGCTGTATTTTCAGACAATACACACGTTTAATATTGTGTATGTTTTTTCTTGGGGTGGTAAACAACAAGGTGTTCAACTCAGAAGGGGAGTTCCTGTTGAAGTTTGGTTCGAACGGCGAGGGAAACGGCCAGTTCAACGCCCCCACCGGCGTGGCGGTGGACGTGAACGGGAACATCATCGTGGCCGACTGGGGAAACAGCCGGATACAGGTACGCGGGGGTCAAAGGTCAAACACACACCGGTTCTGGTCTCTTTTTGTGTCTTCCACTCTCCAGGTTTGAGTGGATGGATCGGATCGTTCAAGTTGTGGACATGACACACTGTACTGTTCTCTGCATGTATTACATTATTACACAATGCTCTCTTTATTTCCCTCCCCCCTCGCTTGCTGTGTCTCTCCATTGTTGGCTCTGTATCTCTCTGTCTGCCCTTCTCTCTCTCCATCTCTCCCTATTTCCATTTCTCTCTCTCTCTCTCTCTCTCTCTCTCTCTCTCTCTCTCTCAAGATACAATATTCAAAGGGCTTTATTGGCATGGAAAATGTACATTTACATTGCCAAAGCACAGAAAGTAAAATAAGATAACAATATAAAATGAGACATCAAAAGTCTCTCCTCATCTCTCCGTCTCTGTCGCCAGGTGTTTGACGGCAGCGGCTCCTTCCTCTCCTACATCAACACGTCTGCGGACCCTCTGTACGGCCCCCAGGGTTTGGCCCTCACCTCCGACGGACACGTGGTGGTGGCCGACTCTGGCAACCACTGCTTCAAAGTGTACCGCTACCTGCAGTAGCCCCCGCCACGACCACCGCCCCCACCTCCACCTCCACCTCCACCATCACCACCACCGCTACCTGCAGTAGCCCCCGCCATGACCACCACCCCCACCTCCACCTCCACCTCCACCACCGCCCCCACCTTCACCTCCACCTCCACCATCACCACCACCGCTACCTGCAGTAGCCCCCACCTCCACCTCCACCATCCCCTCAGAGGGGGAACAAACTCTACAGTGTCCATAAGAAATACTTAATTATGTTGCTGAACCAACACAATAACAAAACACAGACAAAAACACACATATGCACATGAATAAACAAATGCACACACACACACACACACACACACACACACACACACACACACACACACCTGGAGAAATGACTGGATTTGCACTCATCCACCTGCGCATCTTTGAACCTTGCTGTGTCACTGTGCGTCCGTCTGTCTGTCTGACTGTCTGCTACGCCTTCAACACACTGGACACACAACTGACCCTTGACCCCCTGGCCCCCTGGCCCCCGTCGAAGGCTAACATGAAGTGAGGACTATGATTATAATCTTCTTCTCAGAGTTTATCGTGTGTGTGTGTGTGTGTGTGTGTGTGTTCAAAGTCCACTCTTCGCTTTTTCTCTCTCTCAGAGACTCCCCCCTCATTGCAAACCTCTTGATTAACAAATTAAATAATGTTTTGTTCTTATATGATTTACTCTGATAAAGCACTTAATGTAAATACTGGAGGGAAAATGGACTCATGTTCAATTGTCTTTGAGGTTTATTTGCTTAATAATGTGGCTGATTGTATTGAGTGGAGAGGTGGTGAATGAAGACTATTGTCTGAGTGAAAATGATTGAAAATGAATAATAATAATAATAATAATAATAATAATAATAATAATAATAATAATAATAATAATACAACACATTGGTCATAGTTTTCTCCCATATTGTTCTCAATGTAAATTAGCGTTGTGTATATTTATAGTTCTCTGTCCTCTCTCACACTCCTTGCCTGTCTTAGTATAACATTGTATGAAATTCAACACAAACAGGGTATTTTTCAGCATGAGACATTTCTCTGCATGGTTTAAAACATCACCACACAAACCACTGCGCACAACATAGCAATCTGTAACGGATAACGACATTCATAAACAAGCTAAAGCCTATTTAGATAATTACAATTTGGTTGTTATTCAGCGTGAGCCAACACTTTTAAATACCGTGACCTGGTCCAACGTGTACGTCTGTGAGTCGATGCATGTTTGTCTGTGTTTTCACGCAACACACAAGTTCAGAGCTAAACTCGATGCTAACTGTCCCCTAGTCATGCCAGTTTCCATTCAGCTACTTTGTTGAGATGTAAATTAATATAGGCTACTAGATAATTAGTCATATTCTAAATTACCCGTGACTACTTGGAACCATATTGTGTTTTTATTTTCAAACTGTTCACTGGTCGATGACATAACAATTTGTACATTAAACAGGAATATCCATGTTCACTACACACACAAGGGAGAGATGTACTTTAGTATGTTGGTAATTGTAATCCAATTAGACTGCGTGTTAGTTTGTATCAGTAATCCATTTTGTACAGAAACCTTCTAAGTTATTTTTGACTGTCATTTTGTTTTTATTATTTGTGATGCCAAATGAAAATAAAGTGCCCATTGGAAAGATTGTAGAGTCTGGGTTAACCTTGCGTTGTACAGTTATTATTGCTATATTGCAGTTGGAGAATCACTTCAGCAACCATTGACAATGCCCAGGATTGAGTGACTTCGGCATGTATCTGTAACAGCCAGCAGAGGGCGCCAGAGTAACGTGGTGGCCATCTGCGGTACTGCAGCCACTGAATATTAAACCGTTTAAACTCAAATCCTCTAGATGGAGAAATTCTCGAAATTTGACAAACAATAATATGTTGAAAAAATCATTTATTTCTATTTACAATCCAAAACAATTTTTACATAATTATTCACACGCAAAACATAACCACAATAAAAAGCTAAACTAAACAAATTCAAAAAGTTTTCAATTTTAAAAAACTAGAGGTGTAAACCTTTTTGACTGATAGCATCCGTGAAAGAGCTTAAAAGATGACATCGCCATTGTAGTTACTGGAACTATCCAAACTAGTAACACAAGCAGCTTAGCGACCGGCCTCTCAACACGTATACAAAATTAAAACAAAAAACCAACAATGAACCCTGATGATAGTGGACTCTTCCAGAACAATCAAACAGAGGTCAGACGAACTGGTTCCAGTGGGGTTCGTTGGGTAAGACCTGAGCGAGCCGCAGACAGCAGCTGATGGTGGGCTCGTAGAAGATGGCCTCTGCGGCCCCGGGCCCCCGGCCTGCTGGTGGTTCTGCGTGGGGGTCCACAGGACGGGAGAAGAGTGAGGATTTACAACTCACCACAGTCTTCCTCCTCACACAGCCCATATCTATTAGCGCCTGAAAAACATAGAAACATGCAGCCTGTTAAATAGGACTACAAATGTTAATATCGTCATTGTTTTCTGTATGGAGCACTATACAGCATTCCTCACTAAGATGATGTGCGCGTGGTGTGTGTACCTGGATGAGATCGAGCACAGCCATTGGCTGCAGCGTGTTCTTGTAGTGCTCCACCAGGCTGTGTTGTGTGAGTCCGGGCCGGGACATGACGTGGTACAGGAGGCCCTCCAGCATGCCTTTACACGCCAGCCGGTTGATGCTGCCGTCCACCATCCTCCAGGGCCGGCTGATGAAACTCACCTCTCTGCACCAACGCACACATTTAGTCAGGAGAGAACAGGAGCACTTTAATATGTTCAATAGAAGAGCAGAGGAAACGGATCCATTTAAAACATTCACAACAAGGGAAAATTAGTAATGAGTAATAAAAATTATTTAAAGCTGAAAAGGCACCGGCAATTCTTTCTCAGACGTAGCAGCGTTTACAAAACGTTGCCTCATCAAAATCGGGTTTATATTTATATACATTTTCAAAGCTATAATTAGGACGACATCATGGTTTTATGACATCAATATTTGTCTATATAGCGAGTAACTAAACATTTACATGATCATTTAATTGGTTTTCCCCACAGCCCTGGACTTACTCATCTCCACCTTCAGATGGCACTGTGGAGGGAGGCGAGGAAGAGACCCTCTCCTTCTCCCCCATCTGCTTTCTCTCACACTCCTCCTTCTGGCCGAACCCATTCTCCCTGACGTCCCCCTCTTCTCCTCCCTCTCTCCTCCTCCCACCGGCATCCTGCTCAGCATTCAACGATGTCACCACTACCTCCTCCTTCTCCTTCTCATCCTCCTCCTTTGCTACGTTGTCGAGTCCCTCCTCCTCCGTGGGGCTGCCAATGGCTCCTCCCCCGAGTCTCCCTCGCTCCCTCTTTTTGGGCGGCTCTGCCACTTCCTCCTCCTCTTCCTCCTCCTCCTCCTCCTCCTCCTCCTCTGCCGCCTCCTCCTCTGTCATCACCCGCGTGGTCAAGGCCTCCCGGTGTCTCTTGCGCATGAAGGGGATGCTGTGCCGGGTCTGCCAGCGCGGCCGCAGGCGGCCCTGCGCGGGGCCCAGCTGGAGGCCGGGCTTCAGCCTCACGGTCAGCAGCCACGGCTTGGCGTGCTCCGCCAGCACCCATCGCACCGCCATCGCACCCACCCTGATCACCTGGCACTCCTCCTGCAGAGCCTGCACAGACCACACCCCGCATGTCAGGAAATAGGATGGGAAGCACAAACCAAATAAGCAATAAAACACAAAAAAAAGTAGGATAGGAGTCCAAAGAGATGTCCTAAATTGGCTTTATCTGAAAAGCAGCCCAGAAAAACAAAAGTATTCATTTAATGATTCTTGAAGTTGAATTTCTAAAGCATCGAGCAGCAAATGTCTGCCATTTGTACTGGACGAATGACTTGAACGACGATCCAAACTAGATTTCATTCTCAATTCAGTCGACTGACTCATGGATTCATCGAGTCATCATGGCGGCCCCGGTCCCCACCTGCATGTAGTGCTGCAGGCCTCGGGTGCGGCCCCCCAGCGGCTCCTCCAGGTGAGCGTGGGCTCGGTGGAGCAGCTCCTCCGGCAGGCCGTTCTCTCCCGCCCGGTCCAGACTGGCCCTCAGCTCCCCGCAGGCCTCCACGTCCGGCCGGGAGAAGCCCCAGTGCTCCGTCAGCGGCACGGCCCACCGCTGCCCCCCCGCGGGAGAAGAGGAGGAGGGGGTGGTGGGCAGGTGGAGGCTGTGGGAGAGGACGGCAGGGACCAGGGAGGGGCCGCAGCGGGAGAAGTCCAGCGGGGGGTTGTCTGGGAGCACACGAGGAGACAGAGGAAGAGGAAGGTGAATAAGATGAAGACAACACGGATAAAGGCGGAGGATGAAGAAGATGAAGGAGATGAAGAGGAGGGAGATGAAGAGGCAGGTGAATAAGATGAAGACAAAGGGGGTGGAGGATAAGAAGATGATGGATGTGAAGATGAAAGGGATGAAGAGGAAAGAGATTAAGGTGAAGACAAAGGGGAGGATGAAGAAGATGAAGGTGAACAGGAAAGAGATTAAGAAGACAAAAGAGATTAAGAAGAAGACAAAGGAGGATGAAGCAGATGAAGGATGTGAAGATGAAGGACAATAAGATTAAGACAAAGGGGATAAAGTAGATGAAGAGGATGAAGAGAAAAGAGGACAAAGAGGAGGATGAAGAGGATGAAGTATGTGAACGAGAAGGAGAGGAAGACGAAGGTGAATAAGGTGAAAGATCATGAAAGAGACGAAAGAGATGAAGATATAAGAGATGAAGGACAATGATATAAAGGAGACAAAGTGGACGAAGGACATGACAAAAGGATAAAAGGAAACGAAAAAGGAGGATGAAGATCGCACAGACGGCTTTAACGTGCATCAGATTCAGCGTGTGGAGATGGAAAAGGAGGAATGTGCGATCTTGTACTCACCGTTCACGATGAAGATGTGATGAGCGGGCGTGTCGCGTAGCTTGAACCTCAGGGTGCAGGACTCCACCACGATGTTGTCCCAGGTGTGGAGGTTACGGAGCTGCACTGGACACGGGGAGCAAACACAACGAGTGATCCACAAAACAAGGAGGTCTGCATCCTCTCCCCCTCTCGGGTCCAAGACTGTGCCTTTGCAATGTTTACAAAAAGTCATTTGGACAACAAATGCAATTGCTGAATAAGTCCTGATGGACTGCTGCTATCAAGAAACTAAAAACATGCATGTATGTATTTGTTTTTATGCAAGATGCGTCTGTATGTAATGTACTCTGTTTTAAAGGCCAAAAGCAGATTTCCGGCCCAGGCTGGACAATAAAGTTGTATTCTATTCTATTCAATGCTATTCCATCAGAACACACAGAAATGGACACCAGTGAAACATTGACATAGTCCATGTCAGGTAGTGCCTGAGTAATAGTTGGAGGATGATTTGATACCTATGCCAGGATAGAGGCAGTACTAACATAGTGAGTACTAGTTACCTATGCCAGGATAGAGGCAGTACTAACATAGTGAGTACTAGTTACCTATGCCAGGATAGAGGCAGTACTA
>JAOPJI010000101.1:10549355-10572687 GCA_027122695.1 Merluccius productus
AGAGAGAGAGAGAGAGAGAGAGAGAGAGAGAGAGAGAGAGAGAGAGAGAGAGACAGAGAGAGAGAGAGAGAGACAGAAAGAGAGACCTCCTCATGGCTGAGATGGTTGACGTTACTGTCTGGGTGATAGAAGACAAATGAGCCCCCAGAGAGCATCCTAAAGGTCAGGTATGGAAGTAGACGGATGGATGTTAATCCTGACCTCAGGGGGCCGCCGCAAATCCACCTGCGAATGCAATTGTTACACATGGCTGTGACATTTAACCTGTATAACGGGTAAGCATACAATTGTGGTTGCCAAAAATGTACGCGTTTCTGTAGGCCTGTAGAAAGTCAGCTCTGTTTCTGACAGGAGCAATTAAAACTGAGGGAATATTTATGACCGGTATTACCGGTATAGTGAATACTACTATCTTTTCTGTAGTTATATTCATCATGTAATGTGGATTGTTTCTTTTGTGAATCCCATTAGTCAAATCCAAAAAATATGTATTGTAGCTTAGATTACTCGTAACAATATATAACTGATATCTAGTAACTGCACTTCATCCATGAAGATGAAATCATCCATCTTGGTTAAGTGTGTTGATGCTAATTGTTGGGGCACTGATGATGAAATATCAAGTTTGACGTCGTCACTGGTAGATCTCAGGCCCGTTATTTAAACTCTGAGTAGAGGCGAATGTACAATTCATGTATAATTCATGTAGTATTATGTGTAAGTGCCCGGAAGTTAGTATCAGTCAGAGACATGACAGCTCAAGTAATTTGACACATACTTCCAGGAACTGAAGTTACAACCTGGTTCATGGTTAAAACCACAACAAATGGTCATCATCCAAAAGGCCACACTGTGTTGTATGTGTTAAGTGTGGCAGGACAAAAGCTGTTAAATAGCCATTTTCAGGTGTCCCTTAGCGAACCCCATTCAACCAGATCTGCAAAACAAGACCGCAACAAGGAAAGTGGGGTTGTTTCAATACACTAATAACTATTAAATAGTGCCAGTCAAAACAAAAATGTGTCAATAAGTCTGGTCTATACATTTTAAATGAATTAATCAGACTTCAAACTACCATTCCACCTAAATGTCCACCTCACCACAATGACCGTGTACCCCACCTTGTGGAGTACATAAGAAATGTCCTCCTGACTGCTTCCAAACATGTGCTCTTGCTTAGTCCATCAATGAGAAAAATGCTGTTTTTTAAAAGACCAATTGTATTATTTAATACACGCACATTGAATTGACATTCAATTAAAAAAGCCACATAAACAGCTTTCCCATGTTTGAGGCCATTTTGTCCGCACTAAACCAAAGACCCTTTTTAGAGTTTATTTACAATGAGTAGGCTATTGTCTATCCAAAAATATCATAAAGACTTCAAAAGGACACATTTTGTGCCAGTAGCTGTAGTTGTAGCCAAGTAATTCCCCAACTCCTCCAATCTACACAAGTAGGCCAGCCTATTAAAATGGCATCTGAAGCAACTGTTCTTCATACTGTTCAAAATTAAAACATTGCATTTCTGGGTAAAAAAAAACAAACACAAAACAGAAATTAAACTAAAAGCACACCACTTTAATTTCCGTTCCCTTTTGGGAAACTATTATCACACATGACAAATGGTACGTATCCAAATAAGAGGTTGCAGTAACCAGAAATAATCACACAGAACCATTAATGTAAAAAACAAAACAGTTCAGCTAACTTACTAGCTGTTGATATTTAAAAGAAATATAATAGAGGCCTAAAATGCCATCTGGCCTCATGTTTCTACAACCTTCAATGTTAAAATACAAGTGTCCCTTTCACTTTGATCATCACTTTCCTTCTTCGGTCTCCTCCTCAACCCGTTTCTCATTTCCGGGCACTTTAATGTCCTCTGCTTGTTTATCTGTCTGTTCTTCCGCTTCTTTAACAACGTCAGCACTGTCGCTCGGATCAGACGCCTTCTGATCCTCTTTCACATCATCGGCAGCGTCAGGTTTGGGAGCGTCGTCTTTGACCACTTCCTGGAGATTGTACTTCCTGAAGAGTGCGTAGTCTGGCACCACGCTGACGCAGCACACCGTCTTGATGACCTCTATGATGATGCTGAGCTCTGGGTCGGTCAGATCCACCTTGTTCTTTGGGTTCATCTTCCCCACCAGGCCTTATGGGATCACGAAAACATTTATAAAATGGATAGTTCCAGTCCTTAATTCTGACTGGCTCAAAGCCGTTTTAAATTCCTCTATTAACACACACCTGTGACCACATAACTCATTTTTAGCATTAATGTGCCTGTGTGCTAAAGCCTGTATGCTAGCCTGTGTTGCTTGGCAACCATTTTGCTGTCTTGAGGAACTATATTGCTTTGGCGGACGGATGAAGATTTGTTTTTAATACATGATGATGATGTTTGTTTATTTTGTGAAATCTTACTCGGTAGTCTACAGTAACCGTTTACTAAAAGCAATAAGCCACTTGAGACCGTGATTTAGTGATTTTAGAAGAGGGGGCGTTGTTAGGCACGATGCAAAGGCTTAAGTTAAACAAATAAATGGAATAGAGATCTGAATTATCAGAACACTTTAATGCCCACAAGAAAGACATGTAGGAATTAGACGTGGTTGAGGAGCATTACATTAAACTGTAACTCTATAGATGGATAACGCTATAGATGGACAACCCACAACCGACAGACAAAACAACAACAAAAGAGTACAAACAATGTATAACTATAAAACAGCACAAGGGTACAGAAGCAATGAGTGAGTGCAAAAAATAAACCCGGATGCCAGTAGCTTATATTCTAACCTTAAATAGTCAATATCTTGCACAGAAGATATTGACCGTTTACAAGATCTCCAAACATTCGAGTTAAAGCAAATGTTGGAGTGTATACCTGCGATTGATTTGATTATGTCGTCCCTCTTGTTATGGCTGCTGTTTCGCGCCTTGAAGGCAATCTGGTAGGTGGCATGATTGGGGGTTTTGAACCACGGCTCCAGAAAAGTGGTCAGGTACTTATCCATGTCTTCCTGGAAGGCCTTACATGTTCCACTGACCTAAAACCCAGCAGAACAGTGTTGGTCACACACAGCATATTAGCAGACAACATATCCATGCAAACTGAGAGGACATCATCTGCAAACCAGAGGATGTATATAATATGTTGTCATCTTACTGGCAGCATCCTGAGAATGACCCGGGACTTTTTCTTCTTAGTGGCGTGAAGGTCGGAGAGGATGTGATGCACCAACTTGTCTGGTTCTAGGTGAGCAACAAGAACATTCGGTTCAATAAGAGGGCATACAATAAACCAGACGGCCTGGAGTAATATAAAGAAAGCAAATAAAAGTGGCCCATTGTTTCTTTCCCCCCCCCCCCCCACTTACCCACATTATGGGTCCTAATGAAGACAACATTGTTGGCGCCACTGTCCAGAGCCTGGAAGCGCTTCTCCGCCCCTTTCCCCGTCTTCTTCAGCTGAGCCACCTCCTTCTTCAGCGCCGCTTCAGCATCATCCTCCTCCTCCTCCTCCTCTTCGCTGTTACTCCCTCCGCAACCCTGCATCTAGAATCACGTCAAGTGTTAAAGGTCCCCTATTTTACCACCAGGTGTGATGTTGATTACCCATTAAAAGCCATGTCAAAAGCTACCCTCTAATGACATCACAAGTGGGAGTGTCCACCCAGATGTACGATGGATAGATCAGCCTACCAATTGGTACAGTGCACTGGATAGGCTGGTAGGCTGATCTATTTTACCTGGTGGTGAAATAGGGGGACCTTTAACTTCATAACACATCAATGTTTATAGCTATACCCTGGAATACAACACGGCAGATTGCATTCAGAAAGGCGCATTCACCTTCTCTGGTCCGTACAGTTCATCTGCGTACTCGCTGAGCAGACTGATGGCCTCTGACGTGCACTTCCTCTCGTTCATGTTGCAGGTGATGATGATGCCCTGCATGCCCACCTCCAGCTCCCTGGACCCCTTGAACCGCTTGTTCCCGCGGCCGGCGTTGTACCGCTTTCTGCTGCGTTTCTTGTCGCCGTCCGCCGACATGTTGGTAAGCTGGTAGTTACAGCTCTGTGTGTTATCTCACCGGTACAACTCCCAGCCCAGAAAACTTGCCTGCTAATGCTTTCGTTAGCCACTCAGCTAACGCCAGCTATGGTACCTAGCTCTGCTAACTTCAGTACTTCGTACTTCAGTAAATCGTGTAAATACTCGAAGTGGCCTTAGCAAAAGGCAAACACAACCTTTCTTAAAAAATAAGCTGAAACTAGTATATAATGGACGTTACAGACGGAGCGTGTATTCAATAGCAGCCTACACGCATGTTAGCGACACACATTTTAAAACAGGTGGTTCGGTTCCTGTGCTACGGAGAACGAGATGGGACAAACTTCATGTCACACCGCTTGGCGCAACTTTAAAAACGACATTGAAGACTTTTCTGCAGGCGAATTCAAACTTTACATTTATGCTTCCATAAATGTAAAAAGGTATGTTAATGTAAAAAACCCAATATATTTTAAGTGTATTAATAAAATAAATAGTTTATTTACATACAAATACATTGTAAAAAATTACTTTTGAAAGTTTAGTCTACAATCTGTCATGGATATTAAAATCATTTTGATGAATTACACCCCGTTTACATAATTCATATCATAACAGCAACATATTACACATTCATTTGGGAAACACTGTTTGCAACAGTATTCAGATTTTACAAACACACACTTCACTTCATTAAAATCACATCCAATGGATCCATTTATATCCATTTCCTAGTTAGTTAGTAGCTCTTCCTCGACGTTGACGACAGCTGCGGACGACCAAGTCCACGTAGAGACGTCCCAGGCTGGACCCATGAATGGTTTGGCGAGCTGTCCTGAATCAGAGCCGACTCCCACTTGAAGAACTTGCAGCCGTTCTGACCCATTTTATTACCCCCGGTGCCCGACCGGCGCACGGGACAGCAGTAGAACCCACGTCCATGATTGGGGCCACCGTTACACACAGTCTGCCGCTTCGCCCGGCGCCCGCACCCGCACAGCGGAGCGGTGATCCTGGGCGTCCCAGGCCTGGATGGATGCAGAAGGGACGCACGCCTGGTGGTCGACTGGCAAGATCGACTGGAGGTGGTGGGGTGGCTTGAGAGAGGGGGGGCGGCGCTCTGTGGGGTGCAGAGAGAATGAGCGGAGGTGGGACGCGGAGTTACTGCTGTGTCGCTGTAGATAAAAAAGCCTGTCTCCTTTTCACTTGGTTTCTTTAAGTGTGCTCTGGGTGCGTTGTGCTGCTGTGTGATGACCGGTCTGGGCTTTGTGAATACGTTGGAAAGCAAAGCCCTCTCTGGGACACGGGCCTTGGGTGTGATGAATGAGGACGAGTTCCATGTTTTTGATTTATTCTGGGGAGCCTTTGCGTTGCCTTGACCTTGTAAACGGACATTACTGGAGACTACTTTGGGGTGATTTGATGTTATTGAATTTGATCTTAGAGCTGATGTATTTGCCAATGACACATTATGGGGCTGTCTCATTTCATTTACAGGGACACACAAGGGTGGCCTTTTGTTATTCCAGGAGCACCTAGCCTCTAGTTTCTGGGCGTTTCCTTTTCTCTCAACACAAACAGTCTTTGCTAAATTGTTCTTTGAGATTACATTGATTTGATTAGGAATGAGCATGGAGGAATTTATGTATTTCGGCACCTTTTCGTCCTCTGTGTCAAGTAATCCATTCTCCTCATACAAGTCAGTAGTGACATCATCGCCATCGTCGTCCAACACCACGTAGTCATGGCAACCGTAACTCTCCTCTGTTTCCACCACGATATCCGTCTCTGTGTTGTCTTTTGTGTGTTCCAGCAGCACCGCTATCCGTGGTTCAGAGGTCAGATGGACTTGTGGCCGGTGGGATATGCGTCCCACAGTGGTGGAGCAGAGAACAAGGCTGTGGCTATTGTCCAGCCGTGAAGCAGCATTCACCAGGACCGGAGAGAAAAGGTCCATGGTCATCCTTTTACCTGCAGCGCTGCCCTTTCCCAGCAGAGGTGTAGTGGTGCCATTCAGCAGGGTCCTCGGGGAGATGAGGCTTTTATATTCTTGAAAGGGTTGCGGTATCGAGTCTCCGTTTTCCTTTGTTACTGGAAGCGGAACATTGGTCTTTGAACACGTAATCTGAAGTGATCGTCGAGGGCTCTTTGACTTTATATCTTGATCCATGTCATCATTCTTCTCCTTTTTGCCGATGGGAGCATTGCCAAACAGGGGCTTGGGCTTCATTGGCGCCTAGTATGAGTGAGAGAGACACAAACTCGGCAAGTCATTGAAAGATAACCTATGTGTGTTCTATAGAGACAATTTATATCCGCACTCAATTTCACGCTTACAATGTGTGCCCTAGCATTTAGCTAGAACCCTCTCAAATAACATGACAGAAATGCATTCCACTAGTAGCCTCAATAAGAAAGAAAGAAAGAAATATCAGACCAGAAGTGAGCTAGCTGCAATTACTGATAACTATAGGGTAACATGGAAAAGATGGAACCACTCATGTTAGAGAGGGGATTGGATGGTAGGACGAGGGTCACCTGGAATGATTCTTGGGGGAGAACGACAGGGGAGCGGTTAGGAGCGGGGGGAACATCAGGGGGGTTGTCAGGCAGCCACTCACCCTCTCCTGGGTTCTGGTGAGCTTCATCACACAACCATCCCTCATCATCCTCAACGCCAGCTGAGCAGTATTACGGGAATCATCCAGACCTGAAGAAGACAGAGGAAAAGAGAATCAAAATTAAACAATCCATCAGAGAGATAAAGATGGAAAACTTAATGAAAGTAAGTAATACTAAAAGTATTTTATATTGAGCACGCTACCAGAGTGCTCTCGTCCAGAAAACTGGATCCCTAAATCTTGTAGTGCCCCATTCAGTCCCTTTGGTTTTCTGTTGTAAAAAAGCTGGAAAAGACATACAAGCCTTTGTAAAAAAAATTGTGAGATTGTGTGTGTGTGTGTGTGTGTGTGAGAGAAAAAGACTACAAACTCTGTAAGTGGCTCTGAGGTCGATCCAGCTATTAAGCATATCAGGCTTGTGGAGCTGCTTGCGTTTACACTCATACTGCAGGCACACTGCAAGGTCCCAGTCTAATACACACAGAAAACACACATTAATTTTTGTTTAATTTCAACTTGGGTAGTTCACATTGGCATAGATGATCTCTAAAACTCTGTGACAGATACCCTGTGTGAAAACCATGGGGATTTTTAAATTAAAGAACGATAACCTTTATCATACAAATCAAAGGTGTACGAATACAACAAATGCCATTACCTGACCAAGTGAGAAAGGCACAGGGCTTTTGAGGGACCGACGGAGCAGACGGCGGTTGTTCCCCCGGGAAGGCCAAGCCCTTCTGAAGCTGCAGGGCCCGTAACCAGCGGCTGAAGCGAGAGAGACAGATGTGGAGGGGAACCCCCGCCTCCACCTGCCTCTGGAAGACAAATGCAACGTGATGGACCTGTCGCAAGATCTTGAAGTTTATCGTGTACGCGTGTACTTGCGAAAAAGAAAAATACCTGCGTGATGCCAGTCAACTCGGTGCAGAAGTTGGAGAGAACCGGGTGCTCTTGCGGCTGGACGTAGGTGTGGTACTCGGAGTCAATCTCCCCCGTGGACGTGTTGAGCAGAACAGCAGGAAATTCAACTAGAGAGAGAGGACAGACAATATGTCAGTTTCAAAGGAAAAGGGAAGGGCAATGGAGACCTTGGACGTGGGATCAAACAAACAAGACCTACTTATTTCTTGGCCATAGTTGTTTTTCTCTTTCCAGCATGTGGACTCAAAGTCAATCACAATCAAGTATGAAAATATTTGATCTGAAAGGAGGGTAAACAAAGAGCTAAATAAATAACCACGAATGAAAATATCAGTTATTTTAGAAAAACATCTCAACATTTCCATGGCTAGTACTAATACTAGTGTGAGTATACTTACTACAGACAGGTGATGCCTTATTTCTTGCGGACCGGCTGCGCTTTCTCAGTAATCCCAGTTCTCTGTGTTGTAGAAATGCAATAAAACATAAGTAATGTGCGTGCAACTAATAATAACCAATTCATCAATTAAGAAAATACGAGTTCAAGTAAGCCAAGTGATGAACCTCAGCATTTAACTGGAACAACATGTCAAAGTGTAAACAAGACCAAAGCCCTTCCGTACTTAGCCAGCTTCTTTGTCGACATGCTGGACCATGCGGGGATGTAAATCCTGATATTTGAGGAGATGTTTTACACTTCTATAACAAGCCGGTGTGTTGCGGTTCGCGGTAACAATTTGAAAAACGCATTGAAGTCATTTAATCGACTTGTTTGGTCTGGAAGACATTTTAACCGCACGGAAGAACATCGACCAAACAGCTCGAGCAGCGCCCCGGAAACCGCGTTGTGTTTCCCATCAAAATAAAAGCGGTGTTTTAAAATGTTACAACGCAGTAGTAGAGGACACCAGTGTCAATCCCAGTCCCGGGTTCAGAGACAGCCACAAACTGCTCCCGTTACACCGCCGTCGAAAAATAGACGTGGTAATGTAGCGTGTGTATACGTTTGTTTACTTTTAATTTGAAAATAATCACCGGAAATGCATCGCACGCAGCCTGGTTTGTTTACATCGCCGGTGTTTTTTAGTTTTGCTTATTCTAACTAACATAGTTCTGGTTTTCTTTCCTTCCTGTCCATAAATAATCATAGGCATAGCATCAACACATACCAAATGGTGGATATATTAATTTAGCCACGGCTTTTGGGTCATTCTTTACTGCAACGCATTTCACTTCATCTTCCCCCATGTGTTTTGAAAGCATGTTGTCCACATGGCGCCGTGCTGTGTGAGGTTGTCACCACCTTGCCTCATGAAGACATCATTAAGTACATAAAAAGAAAAAAAAGGTAACATTCAACAATGTACTACGAAAGGAATGCATCTCAATCAATAATGTAGCGCATAACTTGAAACCGCAGTATTTAATTCATCTATTGACCGGTATTTCTAAACGAGATGTCATCCTTCCTTCCAGTACATGATTCATTTCCAAAAAAAGAAAGAAAATGAGCCCACCGACCAGGAAAAGAAAAGAAACCCCAGGAGAAACGACGGCTAAGACCACGAAGAAGAGGAGGCTGACGCAGACCGAGGATGCTGGCCGCCGGCCCCCCAGGGTCTCGGTGCCGCCCGCCCGCCTCCAGCAGCAGCTGACCCTGGAGCTGCTGACAGAGATGCTGCACTACGCTGCCCTGGGGACCAGCAATGGTGCCCAGCAACCCAGGTGAGACATTTCTATTTCAGGTACATGACAGATGCCATACCGTCTAGTCCAGTTCAGGAATGATGGGAAACAAACACCCTTCAGCAATGCTTTGCTTTTCCCCCCAGATATACCCATGTGTCATTGACTCCCCCCAGATATACCCATGTCGTTTACTCCCCCCAGACATGTGGTCATTGACGAAGCCTCTCTTTGTGTGTTGGTTGTTTACAGTTGGTGCCATCTCCATCGCCAGAAGGACATAAAAGCGGTGAACGTGGTTGTCCTCGACGGCCTGACCCAGTGTCTTTTTTACAAACACTTCTTGGCCATGCAGCATCTCAGAACCGACTACACCACGGTGCGTTTTACACGTTCAGACATATATTGCTTGCCATGTAATATACGTATCGAGATTGGTGTTGGTTGTTGTTAACGCCACACGTAAACCCGTTCATTGCACAGAAAGGTGTTGGCATCGATTTGCCAGCTTGGCCAGTTTCCACTCTTTTGGGTGTTATTGATCGCAAGGTTTGGGAGCAACACTAGATTAGATTCTGGGCCAATCCCATCCCCCCCCCCTAAAAAAAAGCATATTTACAGAAAGTATTGAGTTCTTTGAGTTTAATCTCTTGACAATGCGTTTCCAATCTATTACTTTTTTTAGAGACTCACTTTCACACCATCGGCTACTGATTTACCATCTGGGATTTTTAGCAGTGAAGTGCCTGAATCTGTGAGTTCATGCTTTGCTCAAAGGGACCGGGAAAGCAATCAGCTCCGAGATGGTAAGGTTTCCATATGCATTGAGAGGCTATTCAGCCTAACGCCCAACTTGCTGCTTTCTATACAGTGATCTCCTTCTCAATATGTATGTGAATGATTTCTTTTTTGGCAGTGTTGAGATTGCATCCTGTAATCAGGAAGTTTGGGACGCAGGTGAAGGGGCTAACGGCGTACACACTCACAAAGGAAGAGATGATCAAAAGACACTTCCCTGTGAGAGGTAAATCCGTCTAAAACTCTGCTCTCGTTTAATTTCCCATGTCTTTTTCCGTCTCAGTTCTCAGTTCTTGCATATTTTTCATGTCTTTCACAGGCGTTCATGGCTTTGAGGGCTTTGTATCTACAGAGAGTGCAGATTATGTAACAGACAGCAGTCCTCTCTACGGACTGGACTGTGAGATGGTAAGACTCACTAAAGGCCTAAAAATGAATTACTGATATAAATCCACAGTGCCCAATGTTACTTGTATGTAATGTAACTTCAATGGATTTCAGTGTTTAACTGCAAAAGGGAATGAGTTGGCCCGCGTCTCTCTGGTGGATAGCAGTGGCAAATGTGTGCTGGACGAACTCGTCCAACCTCCGAACCCTATCCTCGACTATCTCACCAGGTACATTTAACCCCATACGCACTCAAGTTATTTTACAGTGTTTCATATTCTACACTTCTCTCCGTGGATGCAATCTGATTGGTCCGTTTACTGATAGGTTCTCTGGAATTACCGCTGCCATGTTGCAGCCAATCACCACCCTCGTCAGCGACGTTCACATAAAGCTACTGAGTCTGTTGCCACGGGATGCAGTCCTGGTCGGACACTCTCTGGACAACGACCTCAGGGCCCTTAAAGTGAGCGGCTGGCTTTTGAAAATAAGAAAATGAAAATGTAATTGATCAAATCTAGAATTTGAATAAGCTGATTTCCGATCTTTTAACAAACGTATGAGATCAAGGCGGTTACATTGGGCATAGCCATGACTTGTTCTGCTCTTAATTTTCTCATACAGTTGATTCATCCCCATGTGATTGACACCTCACTGCTGTACACGAAAGAGTTTGGACAGAAGTATAAACTCAAGGTCCTGGCGGAGGCTGTTCTGGGGTAAGTGTTTCTTTCTGCCTGGTCGATCTCAGACTCTGTATGTATGTATGTGTGTGCTTGTGGTCATGTATATGTTTGTGTTGATGCGAGTGTTTGTACATCAACTTTGCTATAGCTAATGATTGGTTGATTGGCTCATGCCTTAGGAAGCAAATCCAAACTGAGGAGCAGAGAGGTCATGACCCTTCGGAGGATGCATCTGCTGCTCTGCAGTTGGCCCAGTATTTTATTAATGCAGGACCTCGACAGGTAACGTCTCCTGCTTTCACTATACTTTTTTTTCACTATACTGTCTTTTTTATCCTCACTCAAACACACAAACCACCCTTTTATAATGCCTTTGTGAAGCAAGACGAGTTGATATTGATACCTGTTTGCTCATGTTCAGGTTGTAGAGCGCCATATCGAGGAGTTATGGGGTGAGAGTCTGACCGTATCTAAACCCACTGATGTTCGACCGACCCCAAGTACCAAGTAAGACCACCGCATCATCACCACTGTCATCTACACCGAGACAAGAGACATACCCTTTGCTTTTGTGAAAACCTGCATTTAAAAACAACTGTTTGCCCTTTCTGTTGTTGTATTCTATGCTTTCTCTTTTCATTTTCTTAAAACCTGTCATCTCTTTTCCAACTTTGGAACATTTCTTCAGGTTTGCTGATGTGCTAAAAAGATCTGGACAGTCAGTGACCTTCATTGGAAAACGCGCCGACATCAGCATTAATCCATCCAATCAGCAGTGGCACAGCTCAGACAAAGAGGTGAAAGTGAAGTCGTGGTTGGCTTTAGGAATAGTGCTGTGGAACACCAGCCAGCCCTTTGACCTGTAGACACTGGAGCATGTTAATGACACCCCAAAGCTAATTTATATTCACAGTAAAACCCCACATAAACTGTCACAAAATCTGACATCATAGATCAGTCCTCTTAACCCCTAACCCTCTGAATTCAGGTGCTGGCCTCTTTCAGAAGACAGACGGCCCAGCTATCTTTCTCTGTGGTGCAGTTCTCTTCATTCTCGGATCACATGAAGAACTCCTGCCTTCAACAGGAACACCACCACCAAAGAGTGAGTCAGTCATGCATCATATTGTCTATAAAGTATTATTGTTCTATATTTGGCTGCAGTGTTAATCAATGTATATATTGTGTATGTGTGTGTGTGTATTGCAGTTGCGTGGACATCTGAGGCATATGTGTGTGGTGTTTGCGGGGCCGTTCCCGCCAGGGTTCGGGGAGAGGGACGTGAAGAGGCTGTTTCGCTGCTGTGGAGCTGTAAGGCGCGTCAGAATGCTGCCCACCACGCACAGGGTACGGCACCACTGGTCAGTCAGCCAGGGACCCCCCCCACCTCTCTGTCCAGCGACGGGTATTTGTACTAACGGAAGTATCTGAAGTGAGACAGATACTTCAGTTAGTACACGTCCGTGTAGTACACTGTGTACACTATGTACACTATGTACTTGCGTAGCGCGTGAATTTCGACAGGGTAGTTTTGTCTCAAATCGAACATGGCCGTCGCACACTTACCGGAAACGATGAATATCTGCCGGCTTGTTCGCTCACTTGACTTTATTAAAAAAAAATCAATAATTGGATTAATTCGAATGTCCTAAACCCGACCTGCTCCTTAGTGACCTGTATCTGAATTTGCAAGTCACTTTAGATTAAATCATCTGCTAAATAGCTAAATACTAAGCATAGAATATTGATGTGGTCTCAGACCAAACTAATGGACTTAAGCAGTTACTCATTAACGGCTCCTCCTCCCCAGATTCATGCTGAGATAGAGTTTAAGCTGCTCGAGGGGGCCGTGCTGGCAGTCAAAACACTAAGTGGACACAGTGTGCATGGACAGCACATTCGGGTAAGCGGCACCCTCTGATGACCCCCCCCCCTCTCTCTCTATAAACCTAAATTTTAAATATAAAATGCATATGTGTGTTATCTCTTCTACATCTAGGTCCAGAGGCCAGTTCATGAGTCCACATTGGACCTTGATTTAACCCTTGATGCTCTGGTGCAGGGCCCCCTCAACGTGAACCGTGTCCATGTCATGAGGCTCAAACCTAACGTGAACGTGAACATTGTTTTGAACACAAATGGTCACACACCAGTAGCAGGTGCACATTGGACGGATAATAACGTGAAGCCAGATGAAAATGGGACCGCGACGACAGACGCTTACACTTCAAAGACGGTTGCGTCCTTCAATGAGACACTAATGAACGCACGTGATGAGCTCCTTCTAGCCCCTTCTGCCTGTGCACCATCCGAGAAGGAGCTCACCGAGGTATTTGGCCGCTTTGGTGTGGTGGAGAGAGTCCTGCTGCCCGTTAAACCCAATGGAAGACGAGCAAGGCATGCAACTATAAGTAAGCGCCAACACATTTTCACATTCCATCCACTCTGCATCATCTGTAAAGATACATACTGTGCGTGTCTTACTGGTATGCTTCCGTATGTGACAGAGTTTCAGAGTCCAGAGGGGGTAGGAGCAGTCCTGGGCTCTTCTGAGGAGCTCAGGGACCAGCGGTACCTCGTCTGTCCCTCTCTCACTCCGGATCACCTGTGTTCATGGGCGCCAGGGACAAAAGCGGAGGAGGTGGCTGTCGATGAGAAGTTTAGCAGCAGTGTCAGCCTTATGGAAAACAACTCAATGGTGAGAAGAACATGTTGAGTTCAATAACGTTCGGGCCTGGACAAACTAGTCAAAGTAATATTTTACTTCTATGATGGGTGAAAAGTTAAAAAAAACGTGGCTGGTATTGAGTTGTCAAGGAGTTAATGTGTGTTGCCTCTCTGCCTGCTTATTGGTTAGTGGTGGTTGCAGTTGATTAAAAGCTGGCTGGCATTGCACAGTGTTTTAACTGTTGGATAGGGCATTAGAAAATACATATGATCAATACAACACGTTCGAGTAATAGGGTAGACAAGATGTCTAAGCATTCAGCAACTCTCTAATTTAATAATGTGTTGATCTACTGCAAGGCTTTTTTTTAAATTTGTAAAGCTTTATGTTTAGGATGGGAAAATGGAGCGCGTGATGAAGAAGTTGGATCAGCGACTGAGGAAACTTTTTAAATCCCTCCCGGACCACACCATGTCTGTTGTAGTGCTTCCCGGACATACAAGGTGAACACCATGTTGAATATGAACTACAACAGTCTGCATTTTATATACTGTTTGTAGAGCCACTAGGTCCAGTCTAAATAGTGATTCTATCAATCTATTTAATCAATCTACACATCCAAACACACACACACACACGTTAGTGTCAATCAGCAGTTAGGCCCATGTGGCCATGCGTGTACGTACCAATGATTAAGTAATATCTGAATTTAAACCCATCTCTCTCCTCCATCTGGTGTCTAGCCCCGATGGCCATTTTCCTGGTCTGTGCTTCATGGAGGTCAAGAACGGCTTCTTGTGAGTGGGCGGAGACACAGCCCTCTGCACAAATGTCCTGCCAATAATCTAGCCCATGAGCTGCCTGAATAACTGCAATACAAAATGTATACGGTTTGATAGTTGGCCTTTTTTTAAATTGTCAAAATAAATCGTGTTGAGAGAAAGAAAAAAAACCTATTTAAGACTAGCAAATAAATGCTTTTTTAAAAAGAAACTTGACTCGTTTTCCTTTTCCCCTAGTTAGCGATAACTAACTGGGGAAACATAGGAAGCCTTGTGGCAGTAACAGATTCGGTTGCACCTTTTATACCAGAGAACATTTGTCATCTTAATGTGTAACTGGAGTGGGTCTTGGTTTTAGTTTTCATTCAATGATTGTTTCAGTGTTTGTTTTTTGTACAGCTTTCTGTAAAATGAATTGCCCCTGTGGGGATAAAGTTTCAGTTAGATTTGACCCCGGAAAGATTAGACAGGTTTATTGACGCCTTGGAAAATGGTGTAGAATTCTAGAGTCAAAGCATTTTGAAGTAAGTTATTTTCATCTACGAGTGGCTGAAGTGATGCCTACATTTGACATACCAAGGCCGTTTTAACATGTGCTAGGCATTGTATGGTGCAGACAAATGTTACTGATGGAATACAGTAGCATGGTGCAAGTAATCCTGGTTAAAAATGGTATATAGCACATTTTAAGTACAATGCAGCAAAATAAAATACTCATTGCTCAGATTACAGGATACGTAAGGAATCCATAGATCGAAGTTTGAGTCTTTTTTGTTAAATATACAAGCCCTGTAGATATGTGCATTCTTTTGGTTTATACCTGTAGAAATAAAGTTTGGGTTTACTATGGATCCTTAACGTTACAATAACTGCTTTGACAATTGGTTTTCACAATAACCAAATTATACATTTTTATGCAAACTGATAGAAGAAACTGAAACTGCCGTAGTAAGAAACATTCTTTAATTTTTCCTTTGCAAGGAAATATTTCATTTTTAAATTTCCTTATACAAAATGTACACGTATTCTTAACGTTTACACATTTTGCATTAGAACATACTTGATACAGATTGGGAGTTTACAAAAACACAAAACAAACGTTGAAAGAAACACATTTCCATACAAAATAACTGCTCTTAAGTTCCTCTTACGAAGGGTCAAATTAATCGCCACCAATAATAAATACAGGATCATGGACAAGCTGATAGATTCAATAAAACTGGAAAAGTCTGACAGAAACTATCCAATCTTTAAAATGGAAAAGAGACTTGATTGCATTTTTCTTTTTTTAAAAACACTGTAAACTATAGAGTCAGTCAAGTGTTGCTTCCAGTACAATTTCTTCTAGACGCACAGGTAGTCACACACAAAATACAAGACTTAAGGAGGAGATCAGCTGATTAAAATTGGCAAATAGTGAATAGCATTGCCAAATTGGCATCGTCCTGTATTCAGTTTTTCCCCCCACACTTTTTGTACAGAACAGTAAAGAATTGCCTACCCTTATATTACAAGATGGCTGCTGTGATTATGGCTTTTTGCATTACCTTCAGTAATCCAGTCAAATGTGTTGGCTGGTACCTATGGTAATTGTTGAGGAAATGATCGCAGTCATAAGGAGAGTTGACCCAATCCTATCCATGACCCTCATCAATGAGGTCATCGTCAAGTGCTATGAGATCCAGGAAGCAAAGGTTCGAAGTGGAACAGATTCATCCTGAGCGGGGGGGGGACCGCTTACTACCAGACTGCAGGGACATCAAACAGGGTCGCTGTTGATTCAGAACCTACATTAGAAAGTACTAGTCATTATAAAGGGCTGGTGGCCAAGATATTTCTGGTATTTCTTGTTACTTTACAAGACAGGCGTACAAACCTTCATTCTTCCTCTTCTTGTTCTTGCGAGCCTTCTTGCCCTGATTGGTCACAGGGTTTTGCCAGGTGTTTTCAGCCTCAGTGGCTGGAACTGGGCCTTCAGCGCTCTGCTCTTCATTGATCGGACTCAACCCTGATGACTCTGAAGTGCACCTACACACACCAGAGGACAGACAGTTAATGCAAAACAAGCCCACAACATGGGTATGGTAATGTGAAACTGATCAGATAAACATTGGTGTACGTGTTCATCAGCAACAGACTTACGGTGTCTTCAGCCAGCCTTCTGACGTCCTGCTGTCAACAACTCCTGCGTACGTTTGAGAGTATAGATCTAGTAAGACAACCAATGTTACTACCAAACTTAACCCTACATACAAGAGCTTAGTCAATTAAACTACTATGTTATAGCAGAACTTCTGGGGGGGACATGGCACAGAGCCTGGGAGACCAATAGTGCTACATGAGTATAAAAAGTGATGCACACCATCAGTCTTGATCTTCTTGTTGCCCGTGTCATCTGAACTTCTGTACTGATTCCAGCCGTCTGTGGCCTGAACTTCTCCAGGCCCCTGGTCGTCTTGATTGGGACTGATGCTACGCTTCCCCAAATTCCTTCAGGTAAAAGACGCATACATAAAATGTATTGCACATGCCATAGGACTCCAGTAGAAAGTAGGGCTGTCCCCGACTAAGAATTTCTTTACTTGACAAAAACCCTCCATTCTGACAGACGTCTAGTCATAAATCTTATGAGTAACAATATTTTTTTTTCAGTACACCTTACCTTAGTGTATGGCATGCATTACAGTGAATTAGAGTGGGTATACCATTCTGCTCTGCTCAATGTTGTATAGATATACATATACATATAGAGTACAGAGCCCATTGGAGCTCCAGGTCTGTACCGTCTATAACCGTAGCCCGTCGTCCCAGCTGTAGTGGTGGTGTACTGAGGATTGACCCAGCCTTCTTCTCCCCAGGACTGAACAGGCTGGCTGGGGACGTCCTTCTCCTGCCGCCTGCCCTTCAGGTACTCTGCGTATGTTTGGATCCGGTAGCTCTCTGCGTAGCGACTGGTGTTCATGGCTACACAAACAAGACATAAACAATAAAAAAAACTACCTGCAGTAGCCATCTTTAGAAGGCGGTATTATGGGGT
Organism: Merluccius productus; assembly: GCA_027122695.1. Lineage (NCBI taxonomy): Eukaryota > Metazoa > Chordata > Actinopteri > Gadiformes > Merlucciidae > Merluccius > Merluccius productus. Next base: position 10,567,004 of record JAOPJI010000101.1, read on the forward strand.
GTCGGTACAGGCATGGTGTTACCCTCACCTATCTGAACCTGGTCTGTCTGACTGAGAGAGACGAAAGCCGAGGTGTCGTCTATCCAGGAGACCTGGATGTTACCTGGGGGGGGGGGCAGATTTCAGTTGGGGTTAATGGGACAAATGAGGCTTGCATGGCACATGTATGAACAGAGCAAACACGCGTTTTACCGAAGGCACTGAAGAGCTGGTAGAGGTCGCTGGTTTTCCATTCCTTAGGGAAGGTGACGTAGAGAACATGATCCCTCTTAGGTTGCACTGACGAGGGAGGGAATCAAACAAAGCCATGATGCAAAAGCAGCAGGAAAAAATATATATATACTGATGAGAAAATGTTTCACTTTCATGAGTTCACTTACAGTCTGGCCCAGTCATGTTGAGGTAGGGAATATCTATTATCCGCATCAAGAAAAGCCTGGAGAGGATAAGGACAAAAAAACCATTAGGATTCCAATAATTCCAATACGAAAGGGTAAAAACCACGAGTAAAAAAAGAAAAAGCTCACTTGTTGAAGAAGGGCTCAATTAGTTTAGAGCGAGGCGAGATGTGGGCTTTGGGAGGGGTCAAGAACGAACCTAATAAGCGAAAGGAGGGAAAAAAACGATAAAAAGTCAAACCTAGCAGTTGGAACGATTTATGCAAAGCACTTTTGTCCTCTGAGCGGACCAAGGCGGAGAAGAGCAAATGCGTTTTACCGAGGTAATTTGCCATGGAGATGAAACACAGGCCAGTGATGTAGGCATCATAGCCGGCCTCGTGGAGCTGCTCCTGGGCTGTGTCGTATCTGGGGAAGCCTTCTGCAGTCTCTGGCAGGAGCACAGTGGAGAGCGGCAAAGTGTGCGTGTCAAAGAGGATGGGGGCTGAGCCAAGTGTGATGTGTGAAATCCATATGAGCACAGCATTTTCTCACCAACTTTGGGAGATTTGAAGGGGGCCAACTTCAGGCGCTTCTCCAGCTCAGCCAGAGAGGTGATGGGAATCATGTCCTAGAAAAGTGCAGTCAGCAGCATGTCAGCAACACTAACTATATATAATCAGAGCGTTAATCCTCATGTTTATGAACACTTTGTGAGGGGAATGGGGCAATGTTCTTTGGTACCTTAAAAGGTTGAGTAGAAGACATCAGCTTAGTATCCAGGAGCCTAAAATTAAATTAAATATTTTTAAGAAACTGAAGCCAACCGAAAATCAGTTGGTTTTCCCGAATGCTAAAAAGTCTCACCTCGGGAACACACACATGGTGACCTCTTTGAAGTCTTGGAGATCCTAGAGAGAACAAAGTGTAAACAAAATCAATACATACAGTCAACAATGAAGACAATAAAACGGCCTCAGTAAATGGTGCGAGTGCTTTATGCATTGTGTATCCATGTTACCTGTGGCAGTGGGCAGTAGAACTGGTGGATTGTGTGCATGACATCCAGAAGCATGTTGTGGCCGACTACAAGCTTACCCTGCATCACAGAGAGACACAAGGCCGCAATTTAAGTAGCATTCATAAAACACAACATCCGAACAGCCAATGCATTTCAGATTATGAAACCCTTCCAAAATCGACACCTACAGACTTAGAGATGGCATGGATGACCCTGGAGAAGCCGACTGCATCGTTTAGCTCCTCCTATGGAAAGATGAATGCATGGGGGGGAAAAAAGAAATACATTAACGGTCCCGTTTGATCCAAAAATCAACCAACGTCTGTATTCAAAAGCCTAAATCTACCTGCTCCTTCTCCAGTTTCTGCTGCTCTCTTCTCTTTCGCTCATCGTCGTCCACTTTGCTGATCTGAATGTAGCGCTCCTTCTGCGCGCACACACACACACACACACACACACACACACACACACACACACACACACACACACACACACACACGCTTGTTATCCTGGGCATACAGTTGAGAATGAGAAAATGTTTGAAGTTGAACTGAGACGCATTCTTACCTTTTCCGTCTCTATGGTCTCCACATGAAGACCCTTGGGAAACCTGAGAGAGCAGGGGAAGCATTAGCCAGACCCCATTGTTGCCGCTAACAAATGCAACAGCAGAGAACAAATATAGCCGCACTCACTTCCAGTTAAGAGTCTGGTATATCAGCTTTCTCTGGAACCTACGGTTGAAGAACAGCACAGAATGAGTCGGTAACAAATACATCAAAAACAATGAAAACATGGAGACTTTTGGGGAGGCATGTCTATTACCCAGTACATGGCTCCAACTCCACAGTCTTCTCAGAGTTGGTGAAGAGGCCATCGACTTTTTCGCTGTAAAGGAAAAGGACTTGACATTTAGCTTGGAGTTTAAGCAACGGCATACAATCAAACATGTCCAGCCGTTCCTCATGTGACACGCTGAGACTTTCGAGGAGTCAATGGAGTCTACCATTAGAAGAACATACATGACCCGGCTGATGAAGTCCTTGTGTTCTTCAGGTACGTGTGCTGGCCCTTTAGAGGATGGTGAGATGTAAGACGGTGTCGCCGCTCCATTGGCCTGCTGGTTCCGCCTCTCCTCGGTGTGCTCCCTCACGCGGGCTTCCTCTTCCTGGTTTAGGTAAGGGATCCCTACGACAAGTCAAATAAAGTTCAGGAGGGTCAGCCAGTCATGGAGAACCAGCTGTTTCGAGCGCAAGAGTGTGATGCAAGTGTGTGATACAGCTTTCCAAAATAAGCGGTTCACATGCCACAGTCTTTCAAAAGAACCAACTTATCAAGGTCCATCATTCGGACTATGACAGGTCTTTTTTTATCAGATAGTTTAAATAAAGGTTGTTTATATGACAGTTGCAATTTGTATAAATATTGGCTTATTCTGAATTATATTGTAAGGTTAGGGTGGATGTAAAACAGACTTTATTCCACTCACCATGGCGGAAAACCTTGTTGAAGTCAAACCCTTGGCTTGCTAGAAAGTCAATACTTGAACTCTGGAACAACACCACCACCAACAGTGAATACCTTGACAACAGTCTTGCCCAGTAAATAGGGCAGTTTTAATAGTCCTGTGGTAATGACCATGGCTCCAGAGACAGATTAAGTTGACCAAAGACTTACTTGACAGATGAATTTAATGTCAGGAGAGGCTCTGTTGAAGGGTTTGGGGAATATATAAAAATTAAAACACTTGATGATGTACCTGTGGAGAAGAGAAAATATGGAGAGATTGGTTAGATTATCCATACCGCTCATGAATTTGATACAGATAACATTAGTTTGGCATACGTGTCATTAATTTGAGCAATATGCATTAATTGACATGTTTTTGTTCATGAAAAAAAAAAGACTGCTTGGCGGTTAACCGTCTGAAAGGGTAGTTCATTCTCGAATAATATTAGAAATAGTAATATTACAGGGGGACATCTTCACAACTTTGCAGTCAAATCACATCAAATCATTCGTGGTTTCATTCATTGATTTTGCAAACAACATTATAACGGACCAAAACCCAAACAACACATTTCAGCATCAGCCTTTATGCATACGGCACACATGCACGTGTGGTTGCAGCGACTCACTTCGACGCGGTCAGGTCGTATTTAAACGTGCACAGCCCAAACTGGAACAGCAGGAAGTCCATGGAATGCTATGGGCAGAGGAAAAGACGAGGGGTTCAAGTAAGGAGCCAAGGTGGTGCACCTTCAGCACACACAGGGTAGGGGACGACAAGCCGCACACCTTTTTAAGCTTGGTGTATCGTTCCTCCGGCGTGTCCAGTCCATTGGTTAGTGCACTGACGTTAGGCCCGTCGCTTATACCTTTTGAAACAAATACAAAACAAATGAATACAGAATTACGAAATTGAGAGACTGCATCGTGGGTTTGAGAAAATGTTACCTGAGAATTCGCCATCGATGGCGAGGAAATCAGCCTCCTCTATGGCGCTGTACACGGCGCTTAAACAGTCTTTAAAATCTGAAAAAGGGGAGAAAGGAGGAAAGGTAAGGAGGGAGGGAAAAAAGGTGCAACCCTTGGCAGGTTAATGCGTGCTTCCCGGCGGAGCACTCGTTAGCGACAGCGCTAGCAACGACGATGCACTCAGATCAATGGGGAGGAGGAGAGGAGATGCTACAACTACTTTATATCTTTGCATTTAATATTTGTTTCTGTTGCACTGCACGTTTAGCACAAGCAGAATATGCACACGGCCGAGCCACGTTAGCTGAATCCCGGTACTCACTTTGCCGTGTCACCTCCATCCCTGCACAATAACTCAACACCACTGGCGGCTAACGCTAGCTAGCCTTCCAACTGGTTTTTAACCCTTTTCCGAGCACTTCCGGTGCTGCGGGCTGACGCGTTTGACGTTGCACCAAACCCAAAGTAGGTTAGGAACCTCGATATTTATATGAATTAATATATATTTAAGTAAGTTTGACATTTAGCGACGTTATATTTTAATTGGACTTTGTCAAGGTTGTCTTTTTTAAGAGGTTGCGTATCTTAAGGAAGTATCCATAAGGTTGAAAATATGCGCGCGCGCGCGTGTGTGTGTGTGTGTGCGTGTGTGTGTGTCCAAATTGTCAGCAGCATAGTTCAAAAAGTTTAAAAAAGCTATCAATTTATTATTGTTAATTTTATATTCCATACTATTTTAATAATATTGATATTGAAAGATCTAGCTAAATATTAAATATATATATATTCTTTGTCCCTGATGTGCTACTTATAAGAGATTGTAATCTCAATTCTTAATGCATGTGTGTTTCTTGCATTTATTTATTATTCCAACTTGTTCACTCTCCTTGTTTAGTTAATCAGTTTGACATAAAACACATCTCGTTGGACCCTCATCTAATTATATACAGTGACCTTGCTCTCTATGTTGCTCTCACTGCTAATTTAAACCATTATAAGCTGGGTTTAGTCGGATGGCCGTCTCAGGCGATTCACTTCCACCTCAGTCAATTATATTGTCTAAATCAGGCCCCTGTAATCGAAAGAAAAAAACTGTTTCAATCTCTGTCCAAGAGGTGCCTCTGCAAAGTTGATGACTCCTGTAAATCTCCTTGTATCTGGGCCAAAGTCTGGCCGAGCAAGGTGTCTATGCAAGGTATGACTTACATTTGTATTCAGGTCCTATTCAACTACAGGCTGCATTGATGTATTAACCAAGCAAGTTGAACTCCGATGCCCCAATTTTCTTATGAATTCCACCAAAACTTACTTATATGTTGAAGGACATCAGATGTTTAAAGGTCCAATTTAATTTTAATGGCTAATTAGCTCTTTCAATCAATTAAATGTGTTAATTCACATGCATTAATTATGCAGACCTTTGCCCAAAGCTACTTACAACTGAGGCTGAAAACAAATGATGTGAATGAATATGCTTCAAATGAGTTTCAGGACTTAATAAGATATGAGTTTCAGGACTTAATCAGAAATGAGTGCAGGTCATTATAATCAAGCATTAGGGTTCCTTTTTCCTTTTCTTTTTCTCACTTAAATGCTCATGATTTAGGTTAAAAAGTAATCAATACAATGAATAGATTTGTATTCTCCTCCAGAGCGGAAATTTGTGGCCACCACGTGTGCACATCACATAGAACATGAATTACATTACGAACACAGATAACACAGCAGCACATGAACACACACACACACACACACACACACACACACACACACACACACACACACACACACACACACACACACACACA
>JAOPJI010000101.1:10633020-10643020 GCA_027122695.1 Merluccius productus
TATTTGCAGCAAATCTTTATGAGCGACCAAAGCGTCTTTGCAGCTCAATTCGCTTCTGATGTGAACGCACAGTAAGAACCCCTCTTTGCCACTGCGAAGTGCATTATTTTTATATGTATGTATGTATATATATATATATATGATAACAGCAAATTCTTCACCCTGACATTTACAGGATTATATGCCTCGGTGTTGAGCACCATGTTTTAATTTGCATAGTTTGTAGTCAAATTGTGTTGTACTACAGCCCTTGAGCACACTTACATTCTGGAAAGGGCTTTAAAGGCCCATTTCAGATGCCAACCCACAACCTAAGACACCAATATCCTGCAGAAAGGTTGGAAAAGGCAAACACCCTGAGAAGGAACACGCACAAATACAAAGATTTTTATATATATATATCTTTGTATTTATATATATATATCTTTGTATTTGTAAATATATATATATATATATATATATGTATATATATAAAAAATATATAAATAATATAATACAAAATAATTAAAAAATATATATTAATTAAAAAATATATAAATCTTCCTTTTCTGACCTTTCCACAGGATATTGGTGTCTTAGTGTGTGGGTCGGCATCTGACGTGGGCCTTTAAAGCCCTTTCCAGAATGTAAGTGTGCTCAAGGGCTGTAGTACAACTAAACATGACTACAAATGCAAATTAAAACATGGTGCTCAACACCGAGGCATATAATCCCGTAAATGTCAGGGTGTAGAATTTGCTGTTATCATAACTTGCAGAGTAAATATTGACTTGGCAAGTACACTGCATGACATTTTCATAATTCATACCATCATAAAGGCTACATCATTTATCTGTGGGTTGTACTTTTAATCTAGTCACATACACATTCATATGTATCCTTGTCAAGGACTCGGCATCAATAAATCACTCGGGTTAAATTGTCCTTTCTTTCACGTGTTGTGTAACTCATTGATTAACCAATAATAAAACCAAAACTAATGTAGATCATGCAAATGTACACATGTACTGGAATGAGACCTCATGTATGCATAATTGGATCAACGTGAAGTAAACAACATCAAATGACACCTGTCATATACATTTTGATCTGATGTCATCTCAATGAAACAGCATCCACAGCATCCACTTCTCTGAAACCCCACATTCTGACACACACAGATCGGTCTGGACGTGACTCTGCTCCCTTACTGTATCTATATTCAGGCTTCAGGAAGTCAGACTGTGACCTTGTTTGACCTTACAGGCATGCATCTCTTCCATCAAGCACCTGGTCTGATGAGTAACGAGTGACAACAAGCAAAAACACCTCAGACCCCCCCCGTCACGTGTCCCTTCCTGTGGTGGCATGTGTAAGGTGCGCAGTGAGTGACAAAAATGACATGAGACCAAACCAAAACACAGACAACACCCTCAGCCCGTGGTGGAGCATGTGATTCATATTGACGTGGATTTACTGTCTTCTAAGATCAACATGCTGCTGCCTGGGCTGGCAGGAGGCCCTGAGTGGCAGGACAGCCCCACGTCTGCCTATCCCTATCTGTCTTCCACATGTCCTTCACGTCCAGTCACTCCCTCAAGTTACTGTGACACATACACGCCATTCATTATGTCCTCCTGGCTGGCTGTCCCAGATGATTCAGAGAGATTTCTAGAGCTTCTTATCGCCTGCTCGCCTGTTCTGTTCGTCTTTTGCTCGCTAACGGTAGCAGACCACCTGGATGCTCTATAAAAGACAGTCGATCAATAGGGAATGTGTAAGCACACACCCATGCTCACACACATGCACACACACACACACACACACATACATTTATACTCACATCACATGCACTCAAACTCCCATGCATACACACACACATGCATGTGAATACAGGCATACAGGCAGCAGAAGTACAAGTGCATACATGATTGAAGACATACATGATTACAGTGCGATCACCTTTTTGTTTCAGGAGCTTTGAGAGACATGACAGGTGACAGCAGCTCATGCAGTCTGAATCCCAGCATATTATTAGTGTAGCGGTGGTCTGACGGACACTCGGTCCTCTACGTGGCCTGAATACCAGAGCACAACTTATCTCTGCTGAATGACAAGCGTGTCTGTGAGCATCTGCAGGCTATTCTGCACATGTATGATTGAATTAGTTTCTCTCTGTATCCTTCACCTGTGCACCCCCCCCCCCCCCAACCCCGTAATGTAAAGAATCACTCTGGGAACATGAATATGAGTATAGACGTGTAGGACCGGGTTCAGAGAGGGACAAGGGCAACACATTTATGTTTGCATCATTGTGTGTGTATGTGTGTGTGTGTTTTTCTGTACGTGCTCATGTAACCTCTATGTCACCTATATAATTCCTTGTCAGTAGATTTAGATTTGAGAGAGAGAGAGAGAGAGAGAGAGAGAGAGAGAGAGAGAGAGAGAGAGAGAGAGAGAGAGAGAGAGAGAGAGACAGGATAAAGATAAAACAACAGAGAGACAAAGAGACAGAGGAATGGATGAAATGAAGAGCAAAGGGCTTCAAGAGGCAAGGCCGAGTGTTACAAGAAAAGGAAGTGTTTAAACGGATAAGGCACGGACACTTACACACAGCTTAAGCATGGACACACAAACACACCGCATTAACACCCACTGATTTTCTTTAGCACAAAGCACCTGTATTAGCACTTGAAATGTCAGCACCCGACGGTGGCAGTGCCTTCAAAACCTGCCTAGTCGGAGGCACCTCAGCAGGCAGCATTTTTTGTGAATATTCGATTGAGACAGGACTTGATGCCTCCCTGCCTCTGAACGCTGCCTGAATAGGCAGCATTTTAGACGTGTGGGACACAGCTCCAAACAAAGTGTTTGGGGGAAAAACAGCCACTTCACTGCCACACACACACTAATCATTCCAGGTCCTTATTTGCCTCACTCTCTCTCTCTCTCTCACACTCACACTCACACAGTGTAAGGTACCTTCTTGAAGAGCATCGAGTCGTCCATGTGCTCGGCGTACACGGAGGACAGCCTGTACTGGTTCTCCGTGGTGACGTCTATCTGGTAGCCCGTCAGCACGTAGCACACGGTGCGAAACTCCTGGATCTTCTTCTGGAAGACCTCCTTCAGCCTCTGGTTTCTCAGCTGCGAGCTCTCCATCTGCTTACGCAGGTCTGGCAAACACACACACAACACACACACACACGTGGTTGAGAGTGAGAGAGTGTCCGTCGCACACCTGGATAATGCGCATATTCAAAATTCACATTTGTACACGTAGGGGCCGGGCCATATATATATAAATCGATATTATATCGATATCGTGATTATGAGAGCAGGTGCCGCGTTAGATTTCGGATATCGTCGTATCACGATATGCCGCAAGTGTTGTCTTTTCCTGGTTTTTTTAAAGGCTGTATTACAGTATGGTGATGAAAAGAAAATGAGAAAATACTCTTTTCATTCGTCAACTTTTAATTCACAGAGGAGTATACAAAAATAGGCTTTACCATGTGGTTATTTTATATGGATTATTTATTTATTGAATTCCCAGAAAACATTGCTATATCGTGATATATATCGTTATTGAGATAAGACTAAATGGCCTATATCAGGATAGACGATTATGGCTATATCGGCCAATATTTACACCAGCATGGACGGCCAAGGTTGTGGGAATCCGATACGTTTCATAGACCCATTTCCCAAAAGGCCCAAATATTTCCGTGCCAGTGAAAGCTTAATAAAAACATTTGCACACACGTGCAACATTTTTCTTATCAAAACATAGGAAACGCACATGAATCTTTCCTCTAAACCGTGCTAAACGTTAACATGGGTGCCAAGTCCTTCACCGGCATCACGTAATATATTCATACAATATGCCACACGTATGAACATAAGTGCTTTTCCTTGACTAACAGCTTGGAGGTTTTAGTTGAAACAGATGTAATATATGATGTCTGAACTAAGCTGTAGTTCACATCAAATACCCGTAGCTCCCGCAAGAACAACGCGCACACACACACACACACACACACACACACACACACATACACACACACACACACACACACCAAACGGCCCACTGCTAAATATAAAATTGCTGTAAGGCATTAATACGAGTGCTTTGATGGATTTCCTCATAGTCAGACCGGGCAATTAAGTAATAGTCTTTGACCAAACCTCTTAAAAGGGTAATCACATGTTTTATAGAATGACATCCCTGGACTGTGGAAGTGTTAGGTTAGTTACGATTCCCTTGGTTATGTTGCACTATGGTGGGGGTGGGACACACACACACACACATCGCCAACTGATTAACATTCTCCATCAGTTGTGTTTTATGCTGATGTGCAGTGCAACACGCGAATAATCCTGACCAAGCATATTCAGATGGCAAATGGTAGGGGGAGAGAAAAAATGAAACAATGCATAATGATATTAAGTGGGTGTTGCAGCCCCCAGTCTGACCTTGCTCTGATTAGCGGTATTACTCTCCGCCAGTTACATCATCACCAGCTAAACAGCGGCTCACAGACGGTCAGTGAATTCATGCACTCAGTCAGTCATTCTTACGAAGACAAGCAAAACAAAACATCTATTGGTCACAGCGTTTCTCACACTCACACACACACACACACACGCACACGCACACACACACACACACACGCACACACACACACACACCTCCCCTTGGTTACTCTTGGTCTAGTATTCTTTGCCTGTTTTACTCCATTTCCACAAGTAGATATCTGGAAACTATAAATAGAGCGGCGTGTGTGTGTCTCTGTGCACAGTACGCGTGTGCGTCCCTAGGGTGCCTCCTCTCCACTGGAAGTGCCAGTTTTTCAGCGGTGATAATCACGGTTTCCTGAGTGAGATTATGACAAACTTGTCATTTTATGACAGCTGTCAAAATACCCGGTCTGATCATTTGCCACAGACAGACGTACACAGTGCACATTGACTAAATTGCACAATAGCATTTGAATAATGGAGGCCAAATAAAATCATACACGCACACCGAGGGGAATACGCTTTTCAAAACTGTATACAAAAGTTACTACAGAGCACACCTACTGCTGTGTACCACTACCGATTACACAGTCAGTTATCCTACAACTTTCTGTATATTTGCATTCATAACAGCCTTTAAAAATGGTAATTTGAATCTGCTGCGGGAGAGGCTCTGCACTTATCACTTATCTAATCAGTGCGCTAAATTAATCAGGTGCATATTTCCAGACGCTTAAAACTTTATAAATCCGGCCGATTTGATTTGATCCAGCGGTGACATAGCTAATGAATCTCCTCAAAAGCACTTCCAGGTCTATAAAATGATCCAGAGCATTAGCGATCGCACCGAACATGATTCAAGATCCCGGGGAAGAAGAAGAAGCAGAATCTGTGGTACATTTCCACAAAAAACAACAAGGAGAGAGCGGTCGGAAGGGAACTTCCACTGACAACCGCCTGTTCTCAGGCGAGGAGAAGTTGCGAGTTCACGACAGATGATGGGTTGAGACACATTACTACAATTACTTAACATTTCAGAATCATTGTTTAGTTTTGGATGTTGATGCTACAAAAAAATACAACAACAAAGAGTTCAAAATCCAAGACAGAAACTGAAGAAATTTCAACAAGCCCCCACAGAGACCCTAAAACCAAACACGGGTGGTTGAGGCTTAAAATAAGTATTTAAAGTAATCTGATTTGTATGAATTACAAATGACACACTGTGATCTTGTTCGATCCGTTCCACCCCCCGGAAGCCTCAAGCATACAGATGAAAGCAACCGGGTAACTCGGTAAGTTTAATGAATCACTTTGTTCGGATAAAGTATGTTTTCTGTCATCCCGCTACCGGTGGAAAGTGCTGGATACTCGGGCTCTTTGTGACAGAGTGCACTAGCTCTAGGAGCCACGTCTGAAATCGCTCTCGGGACAGAGTCTAAAAATGCAGGTTACCGTTAAGAAAGACTGCCAGGTGTGGATAGAGTAAGGGTTAACGTAGGATACTGAGAAAATGTTGCAGGCCAAGTTAAATTATGAATAAGACACGCTGATAGGGTAGATGATGGAAGATCCTTTGGCTGGGGTATGGGGTCATGCGCCATGGGCACCGCCTCCCCTCGCATAACTTGGGCTTCAGTCTGCGTTTATCGGGCTGGTTGAGGACGAACCATCGCTATGTTAAGAGACGATGGTTACGCAATGTAACCGAGTTTTACCGTCATTACATTACGTTACATTTTTTGCCTCTTTTTACTACGTTCACGACATCGATTTACGATGCAGAGGATTTTACATCGACCCTCCATCATCAACCGAATCCATTTATATCCGGACGTCGAAAGAAATGGTTGGAGAAAGTATGCAAAAATGATATACATATATTAGTTCCTGCGAACAGGGCTATCCTCGCGCCGAGATAAATTCCCTGTGTGTATAAATGTAGTCCATAAATGAAGACCATTAACAGGCGTTTTCAATGACCAATTATTTACCCCACATGACAAGCAAGATAAAAGGAAAGTACCAGCGGCTGACACGCAGAGCTTAGGGACTTGTAAAAATTACGCTCACCAGAGAGAAGGGGATTTGTAAAGAGGTTAATAAAAAAGGCAGGAGGAAGAGTTGGAGAAGAAAAGCTTGTTTATTCATGGTTAGTGAAGAACTATGGAAATGGCTGCATGATATTTAATCACGACTCTGTGTTCAAACGGTGCGCAGGCAGGAGAGAGAGCGACAGGGCAGGTGGGTGACAGATATAGAAATATGCTACAGTTATAGAAGGTAAATTAGCCCGGCATACTCGCAGATCCAAAATGTTAGACTATGATTAGTGTTGCAACGGTGCGGAAATGTTGCACGCGTGTGCAAATGTTTTTATTAAGCTTTCACTGGCACGGAAATATTTGGGCCTTTTGGGAAATAGGTCTATGAAACGTATCGGATTCCCACAACCTTGGCCGTCCATGCTGGTGTAAATATTGGCCGATATAGCCATAATCGTCTATCCTGATATAGGCCATTTAGTCTTATCTCAATAACGATATATATCACGATATAGTAATGTTTTCTGGTAATTCAATAAAAAAATAATCCATATAAAATGACCACATGGTAAACAACGGTGGATGTTCTTCTGAGAACACACCGCGTTTACCGGTAACGCTCACAGGAAGGTAAGGCTCACATTGTTTGAGCTGTATTTGGCCGATGTGATGAAGCTGATTAAATGCCATTAGGCCTATGTGTTGATGAGAAGAAGCCTTTATTAAGCTGGTGTTTTTGTTTTTCTACCTTTTTCAGGTGGCCAAGCTTCCCGATTTGTGTGGGACTGTCCCGCGTCCCGCAAATAGACCCGCATTTAAGGCTGGCCCAAATACATAATTTCAAGCTTTGAATAATCGTTAGGTTTTCTAAACGACTATTCACATTGTTCATAACGACAACAAAAAGACCGGATTATATGTGCGGTGCTGCACAGCGCAAATAAAAGTATCAAGAATGTCCCCTTTGTCTCCTTGACTTCCGTGACTGCTTAAGCTTTAACACTTTTTTAATGACAAATATAATACAAAAATAAAACAAACCAAAAAATCTTTCATGAAAAAACTTCATGACCGCAGGTCAAAGCGGTCAGGAGTTACAATTGTTCAAAGTTGCCATTTTCAAATCGACTGCTGTTGCGCCCCCTATTGTCCAATCTGGACGTCCAATCTGCCTCGCACTTTTTAATTGGCCCCCTAATAATAATAATAATAATAGCAAAATGGTGGTGTGAATCAAAACCCACTGGTGGTGTGTCAGACACCGTTTAACACCGGTAACCGTGACAACACTAACTAAATAGTTAACCCTGTCATCATAACTCCCAGTTCCCCTCCTGCATTGGTTATCACTTGTGTGACGTACCATCTCTGAGATGTAACTATTATGCACTAATAACAAAACCCCAAAAACACAACTCCACTAACTCAGCCTTTCTGGTTCCGATAGCTACTCTGCCCGTAGTTTTATTTTTATGCAGTACTTTTTGATTGTCTGCTAAATGGCGAAATGTAAATATATATATCTCGCCCCACAACTTCCAACAATACATTGACTAAAAGCCTTGTTCATCCCTATGTACCCTGTGTACAACGCTAACATCATTTTCCCCTGCAGGAGAGCTTCCTCCTTCACAGTGTTCAGGTCCTCTAAAGCTATGTAGCAAATCTGTATTAGTCATTACCAATTTATACTTATACTGCACTTAAAAGCTTTCATCTTCAAGTACACACACTTTAGGCGTTTTTATCAGGAAAGTAAATGCCGTTTTACAGTTACTGTGTGCTTGGGGATTTCAGGGGGGAAAACTTCAGTCGGGTGAAAGGCCCGCGGTGTATTATTTTTAAACCTTCGAAATGTAAACAAATCGGAAATGTAGGTCTACTGCGTCAACAATTGAGCTGGCTGTAAATCAATACGTACAGATTAAAATGCAAAATGCAAAATAAACGTAAAATGTCAGGAAAAGAATCGGTATTGACAAGAGGCATTGGTGCATCCCTGAGGGGAAATCCAAAAAAAGCTGCAAAACGAACACACCAGTTATCTGTGCCGAATTCTCCGTGTAACTGTGTAAACCCATTAAGCCATTTACAAATACATTTGTCATATATATTCTATTAAAAAGGGGGGGAAGTCCATCAACATCACCCTGTCTAGAAACCTCCACAAATGGATAGGTCTCAAAAGGTCAAGATGGCCGTCAAATTTAAATCCTCACGAGTAATAACCAATGTCGGCCTTTCCCAAGCCAAAGGAGGGACATGGGGATGTCCTTTATATCGCATAATGATGCATGGCTCCTCTGACTCAACTTGTGTACTGGAAGTGAGCGAAATGAGGAGCTTGGTGGGGTGATACGCAAACTAGATCAGTGTGTAAAAAAATAAAAAAATGTACATGCCAGTTCATTTACATTTGCCCAACAAAAATGTGTGATAATTGCTGGTTTAATCCACATTTACGAGATAAGTTTCCACTGTTGGGTTAATTAGAGAGCAAGTTTGAGGAGGTCACTTCAACAAACGTGAACTCTCGCTAGCTAATTAGCGCTAGCAGGGCTTACTGCTATATGGTGTGTGTGTGTGTGTGTGTGTGTGTATGCACGTCTTACCGAGCACCTCCTGTGACGGGGGTAGGCTGAGGCTGAGGCCAGGACTGCCAGCGTGGGGGTCGTCCTGCGATGCCAGAGGACCCGCGTCCTTCAGGGAGCGCAGGTGCTCCCGGAGACGCATCACTTCCTCCCGGAGAGCCTCCGTTTCCTGCTGCCGCTGTTGCTTAGCAACGTTCGTGGGATTCATCTTGAAATGAAGTACTTGGGTCTTGACTGGATCATAGTCTCCCTGCACACACACACACACCACAGACAGAGACAGAGAGAGAGATTGCCTTGGTTCTAATGAATCTGCCTTAAAGATCCTTATAGCATCTGTGACCTGCCGACTGATCGTTTGTATATCACTGTGTGTATGTATATATATATATACACACATATATACACACAGTGATATATATATATATTTTTTCTAAATAAGATCATTATTTTCCATTGGGTGTTTGTAAATCTGGGTGATAAAAAGGTGTCAAAATGTGTACTGCAGCACTTTGCAGTTTGCAGTAATGAGGCACATGAATTCTAATAGTCATCCACAAGGATCCAGTCCACGGTTTTTTATGTAAATCATATAAGGCTGCGTAGTTTACAGCTTAACGATTATATATCTTTATTACAGTTGAAAAGCCTTTACACGTTCACGGGACAATTTGATGTTTCTCCTTAGCCAGACGCACACAAGCGAGAAGCGAAGATCAAGCAGTAGCGGTTGGCATTGCAGGCTGTGTTCTTCAGCACATTGCACGTTCTGTTTTATAAAACGGATAGTTCCGGTCCTTGATTCTGATTGGCTCAAAGCCATTGTAAAATGCTCTCCAAAACACACACATGTGGCCGCATAAC
>JAOPJI010000101.1:10747124-10763307 GCA_027122695.1 Merluccius productus
TCCCCCGCTTAAACCCCAGAAACGCCCACCCCTCTGAAAAATATATCTTTTTTTTTTCCCCCCCCCCCCCCCCCCCCCGTCTCTATGTCTCCATCTCTGTCTATCTCTCTCCTGTATCAGTATTGACGCTCTCAATCTGTCACAGTGCTTGCCTGACAACAAAATAATTTGCTGTAATTTGCCATCATTTGTGTGTGTGTGTGTGTGTGTGTGAGAAACAGAAGGGGGGAGGAGAGAAAGAGAGAGAGAGAGAGAGAGAGACGGAGAGAGTATGGCCAGCAAGAATCCTTAATCCCAGGAACATATGCTGTACAAATGAGAGGAACATTTTGGAGGCAGGACATGGGCTGTTATGTGTTTCTGAGGAAATAACGCAGATGCTGAAGGAGATCCAGAGGGCATAGTGCACACACACACACAGGCACGCACACGCGCACACACACACACACACACAGTTTTGCAAACTCCTTTCAGCTTCCTTGATGTCTAATATCAAACTCTCCCATGTGCATAATCAGTGTGAATTAGAAATTCAGCATTACTATAAAAAATTACTGGCATGCCTCAAAAGACCACACACCTCAGAGTCATTACTAATTAATATTATTCACCTGCCGAGCTCAAATTAAACCCCATTATGTGCCGAAGAACCTCACACTGCCAACACTGTATCCTAGCTATGAAACACATGCATAACTTAGGGGGGTACCTGCACGGACACGTATACACACGTGTGTGTGACGCACACACACAAACACACTCTGACGCACACACACTCACTCTGACGCACACACAAACACTCTGACGCACACACCGCACACACGCACCTCTCTGTCGTCCATCTCCCAATCCGAAACCACGCATACACGCATGTTCAACCATGCACGCACGCACACATGCACACACGCACACACGCACACGCACACTCCCCCCCCGCCCAATTATTTATGTATTAATTTATTTATCCACTCACCCATTCCATTTTAACCCTCGGCCGGCCAAATGAGGGTTGACACCGCGTGTAATTGAGATTCATCTTAGCGTTGGGATGCTAATCGGAGTTTCCATGTGAGCATGGGGGGGGGGGGGCGATCCATTCGATCGTTTCCTATCCATTCTATCGTTTCCTATCCATTCTATCGTTTCCTATCCATTCTATCCTTTCCTATCCGTTATATCCTTTCCTATCCATCCACACGGGCAGGGCTAAAATATGCAAAAGGGCTGAATTATGCATTTACAGCTTATAGCCCCTGGTGCCGTATCACTGCGCAGCATTACATATTTATTAACCTTACCTGTCCGCACGTGCGTATGTATGTGTGTTTGCTTGCATCAGAGTGTGTGTGTGTGTGTGTGTGCGTGCGTGCGTCCGAGTGAGTGAGTGAGTGAGGGACTGAGTGAGTGCGTGCGTCCGAGTGTTTGTGTGTGTGTGTGTGTGTGTGTGTGTGTGTGTGTGCGTGCGTCCGAGTGAGTGTGTGTGTGTGTGCGTGTGTGTGTGCGTGCGTCCGAGTGAGTGAGTGTGTGTGTGTGTGCGAGTGTGTGAAATAAAAAGGTGTCTTTGGCGCAGTGAGTTGCTGACCGCCGCCGTTGCCGCCGGGCCGGTGGCAGTGAAGTGTTGAGTGTGTCGTCGGTGCAAAGACGGATCTGAGCACAGAAACAATTTGGCCTCCCGTCCCGGACAAGGTGCACCCTATTTCTCTTCTCGTTACTTCATCCCCTTATCGTTGTCTGTCTCTTTTTTTTAGAAAAAAAACTCTTTCCGAGAAGCGATATTAACGGTGCCATCGCTCACCGGGTCTCCCTTTATGTTCCTGCGGTCCTCCTGTGAAAAATCCCTTGTAGGCCGTTTCCCCCGGCAACCCCTCGCCTCTCACCGCCCTGATTACTCTTATCCAACACTCCCCCCCCCCGCACTTCCATCTTGTATGAGATGTTGAGTTGGTTGTACCGTATATGAAAGTTTCAATGATTTTGTGTTTGGCTCAGAAATGTTTATCTCACTTGAAAAGAGCTTCTCCTTGAAACTATGCCTCCTTTACTCACACTGGAGTGTCTTTGAGATGTTTGTGCTCAGAGAGTGAATTTGTCTTCACGGTGCGGCCATTTGCTTTTAAAACTGGACCACTCGAAATGAGACTTGAGCTCACCGACTGGTCTGATTCTCTTCCTGTCTATTTTAATCTGTATGTTGTGGGGAGGACTGAGGCTAACCATGTTGGTTGTCTTCATTATGTTCTCGTATGTTCACTTTTTTTATACGTGTTTTAGATGTTCTGTCTTCTGTCAACCTCATGCTCTGTATAAACTCGCCAAGAATCTTTAATGTTGTATAGATGGCTTTGTGCCCCATAAATAAAGATTATCGAATACAATCACTGAGTGATCCGTCATTGCCGCATTCATTGCTGATTTAGGATTTCGACTGTAGTGGTTTGCAAATGTGGTTTGAAATCTTACCAAAAAAAGGCGTTTCACCTAACGCTTACATTTAGTGGCGTTTGGTTCGGTTTCAGAATCTACCGAGATTTCCATGCGTGTCTCTAAATAATCGCATCTTTCACTTCTCACACGTGTAAACTCAACCCAGACACTGAATGGAAAGTTTCAGTATAGTACCGTACTTAAGAAAAATGCTCTCCCAGTTTCAAGCTCAGTCATAGAAGTTCCAGATGCTGCATACGTGGGTCACTGATCTTTGTTCTGGAGATCTTATCAAATTGAAATGCTAACCTTATAAATGAACCGAAAGACTCGAGGCCTTCCACATTTGATATCATTTTCGCCTTCAGCTCTTCCACACTATTTGCTTCAGAACTGCTCCTTATACTTGCACCAACATCACAATTTAATTAGTTTTACTTGTTTCACGGCTGTAATAAAATACCCTCTTTGTACAAATGTTTAATAACATGGTAAGTTAAGTACAGAATAACCTTTAAATACAAATATAAATAACAATAGTATGGGTATAGATAGACAACCAGAAAACCAAACAGCTGGTTCCTACTTTTTACTTTTTCTTTATCAGAAAGACTAAAAAGGTCATGGACTAGGCTCCCCACACAAGCCACTGTTTGTGAGTGTTATAACATTTCAGAACATCTGTAGCGCCGGACGGCAGGTATCCAATATTTAAAAGAAACAAGTCTGTTAAACGGCCACATCCTTGACAGAGGTCTGGCGGTCGTTGTAACGGTACAGCGTGAGGTCTCCGTTTGGATGGCCGGTCACTAGGACGTCGGCGCCGCCCCAGCGAGCCACGTGCCAGCCGTCTGCCTCGGGAGCCCACACCGCTCTGGGCCCCCCGGGGCCTCCGAGATCCCACACATACACACTGCCGCTCTGGCTCAGACCCACCAGACGGGAGCCCAGGACATCTGCTTCACACAGCCTGCAGGGCACAAGAAGAAGAGAAGGTGAGATCACAAAAAAGATTGACAAAATCTGTGTGACTCTTGGTTGATTTCCCCCCCCCCCTCACCTTCCAGACCAGGCTTCAGGCTGATGTAGTCTATCAGCAACCACAGATTTTCCACTGAGAGCGTTAACGGCGACCAAGGAAAACAGGGTGGTCTTCTGTTTTTCTTTCTCCGTCTCCATGGAAACCGTGTCGTCTTCCTGGTGGTACGATTGTACTTCCTCCCTCGCTATGGACCCAAGGTACTGGTGCTGTAGCAGGACAACCAGTAACCCCTGTGCACGAACCAATGACACGCAAAACATCTTATTTTTTTAAAAGACAAGACGGGCAGCACATTAAACTATTTCATTTAATGAATTCATGAGACCTTTATAAAAAACATCGAAACCTCGGTTTCCATAAACTTGCCGCACACACAGACCTTATTTTTCCAAATCAATGCATGCTTGAAAGTAGCCGATGCAAAACCAAGGTTGACTCCTTGTTCGTTATCAGAAAAGAAACCACGGCATGCTGATCAACGACTTACAGAGTAGCTGTAGCCTCTGAGACAGGCCGTGTCGGTTAACCCTTCGTCCAATAGGATCCTCTGTAACAGCTGCCCCGTGCTCAGGTTCCTGAGAGATGCAATAACCGCTGTTTAGATGTACAGTATATGATGCTGCGCAGTACATAGGTTAACATCCCAATATGAAAGTGAACAATACACGCCGCCCTCCCCCCCATTTTAGTTTTTAACTTTAAACTGTCATAAACTTGGAACGGAAACCAAACGGTAATTGCACGATGCCCCAACCTTGTACGTAGTCAACATCGAAGACATATTTAACCAATTCACTGACGGTACATAGTCTCATACATATAAATGGGCAAAGACAGAAGTGGGGGTGTTACTGCATTGCCACGGGGTGTAAGTTGACGAGAATACATTACCATACTTTGCAAAAACAAACGTGTAGTTACTCACCCTGATGCCTTCAATGCAATAAAAAAAAACAAAGCAAATCCTACTCAATATCTTTCTAACTTTCCCTTGGCTTGTAAGTTGGCTTCAATAACCGCTCTGGTGACGTATATACGAGATGTAGTTTCAAGTGTTTTTCTGTTCCACTTTAAATTGAAGCATAGTCACCGGGTCATAAAAGTAATGCACGTACAGAATACACTGCCATCGTCAACTTTACGACAGCAAGATCTCTCACCTTCATCATCATCATCAGACACGAGTCTCAAAAATCTGGGTGCTTTGTTTCTCATTGCAGTGATTTGCCTTCAGAGGTCTGCTCCCCAAAGTATTGGACTGCCTACCGCCCATCAAAACCACCTACCAGAGGAAGAGATGCCCTCCTTCAGCAGATCCCAGCAGAGCGTCCGCTAGTCCGTCCACTGTAGCCAGGGCTCCGACATGCATGCCGGGGGAGGCAAGGGGCTGGGGGGTGGGTGCACTGAGGGGGGAGGGGTGGGACGGTTATTACATGTGTTGTCGTCTACTTCAAAATGTCTCGATATAACCTTTAACATGCTACCGGCCTAGCCAATAGTTGTACATGTAAACAGTATGAGGCAGGGTACTGTAGTGGCTAGGGGTGTTCCACTCCATGCAAAAGATACTGGGTTCGATTCCCCTATGGCCGTTGGCCGGCCTGTAGGCATCCTTAAGCAAGAAGTCTCACCCCACCCGACTTACTCCTTAACGATATGTATCTGAATTAAATGTAAACCGTAAGTAGTCCTACTCCGGTTTACCGGATGTAGGTTGTTGGTATAAGCTTGCCCAAGCCTGCCATTGGGCGACTATAATAGTCGTCCAATGGGAGGCTCTGGGCGGGCTTATACCTTATACTCCTCCCCCTTCCGCCATCTGCCACCGTCGGTGCATCCTGGGCTTAGTGCCGCCCAAGACGATTGTGATTGGTTAAAGAAATACAAACAAGACGGCTATGGGAGACTATAGTCTTATAGTCCTACATATAGACTTATAGTCCTACATAAAAATGTTGATTAAGACTTTTTTAAATGTCCTCTTGTGGGTTTTAAGTTATTCTCTAAGTAAATGGAGGGGGTGTGTCACTAGAGGTCTGCAGCCAATCAGAAGCCTTATAACGGTTCTTACCTGCTGTCCTCTGACAACACGAAGAGCTGCAGCGTAGAAATGGCTGCCGAGTGGGAGGAGCAAACAACTCTGCACCCGGCCACGCCCACAACCGCCTGAACCACACCCTGACACAGCAGCGCGTCCGCGAGGCTGGAGCAGGACAGCACCCTACGCACATGCACAAACGAACACACACACACACACACACACACACACACACACACTTCAGTTCAGTTCAGTATTCGGTTTGGATGGCTCAACAATATATGATCCATGTACACAATCCATATTATACCACAGGTTGGTCTCCCTACCTTACTTCCCGGATTTCCAGCCGACCCAAAGTCACACACAGCAGCCCCGCAGCGTCCGGCACAGAAAACACACTGATAACTGGCTAGAAAAAACAAAACAACGGTGGGTGGAGGATGTGTGAAGGATGTGTGAAGGTTAGACACCAACGTGTTTAACACCAATGCTCAGGCCTGCCAATGTCATCAAGGTACACCCTCACCGTGCTTCCGCTCTGTTGAAGTGTTTTTAAACTAGACTACAGTCTCTCATCTACATTATGTATTCTTGGGACTCAAGTACATATAATGTGGACAAACCCCCACGCAAAAACACATACACACCAACAAATATACACACAAACACAGTCAACTCCCAAATGTGAAAAATTCTTTCTCAGCAAAATTGACAGCATTCGTCATAGCGTGGCTCACCCTGTCCGGGACCTTTCCATCTTTATAACAAATCTGCTGGGCCTGAACTGTTTTGAATCCATCCAGTCCGCCCGTCCAACCTGGACCCCTTGACATTATCCCCACCAGCCTCCGTCAAAAGGAGTCTTGGACATAGTCGGCCCTAGCATCCTCCCCATTATTAATAGCTATCTGGCCAGCAGTACTGTTCTATCGGGTTTTAAACACGCAGCCTCTCCTTAAAAAACACAAACCTAGATCCCTCCATTCTGCACAATTTCAGACCCATATCTAAACTACTAAATGAACATCCTTGAGAAACTCCGATCTGGTTTCAGGGCCCTGCGTGGTACAGAAGACCGTTTGGCATCTACAGTCAACTACGGTTGTTTTGTGCTCTACAAATAAACGTCACTTGACTTAACACAATAATTACCTCATTGAAAGTCCACGTGTGTACTAGGCCCCAGCCAGAGGTTGACGTCTGGTCCCACACGCACACCGCCCATTTTCCCGCCGCCACCACACACAGACCCCCCGAAGGACCCGACACGCAGCAGGCATCTACCAGGCCACCCCCAGCCGGGGCCTAGTGGGATACAGGGACACACAGCAATCAACACAAGCATAGATAGCCCTAGAGACACGTGGTTTAGCTAGTTCTTTAACCGTCTGTGACAGTTAATCATAGCCCGGGATGTAGAGAATCAGCCGTGAGATGTTTTTTGGTAGACTTGAGTCAAGATATTTAGCGTGTCTTTTTTTTCTTGTGTAGACGTTTGCAAAAAAAATCTAATCTGTGATTTACTCCTGTGATACTCCTGCGTACAGTTAACATACGAGCATCCCATCTCATGTACTTACCGTCAACGTGTGTGTGAAGCTAACTGCACACTCGTCTGCCGCCGCCGCCTTGTTTTCCCCAGCTTGTTCGACGGCACCTTCGCTTCTATTAGAGGCACCGGCGGCAAGGGGAGGCTGTGAATCGACCGGTACACCAGCGTCGGTGACAGAAGGGCCGTACCCCTGGCACCGCCCACCAACATCCTTCGGTGGATCCGACGAGGTGGAGGTCGGACGGGAGGCGGGGGCGGGAGCCGGGGTGCCTCGACGGGGGGACAAGAGCGAGGGACAGGGGGAGAGGTGCGGAGGGGAGAGGGCCAGGGTGGACGCCGGGCTCACTGGGGAAGGCAAGGTGAGATTGGGGGCACAGGGGGATGAGGTGAGGGGCAGGCGCGAGGCGAGGGCATGGCGAGGGGTGAGTCCCAGGGATGGTAAGGGGGGGCTGGAGGGGAGGGTAGAGGAGTGCAGATGTGGGGTCAGGAGAGGGCAGGGTGGGGAGATCAGAGACGGGCTCAGCAAGAGCTGGGAACAGGCGCCGGGCTGTAGTGGAGGACTTCCTGCGAATCCGTCTGTAGGGGAGTCTGTAGTGCGGTGATCTGTAAGGGAACCGTTTGTCAAATGGGTCATGAGGTGGTCCTCTTGGACCGCAGGAACCCTACAGGTATGTATGGTTTGGCAGTTAGTATTGCACTTGAAAGGGCTTTCAATCGTTTCCTCTGCAGGACAATCAGAGTCATTGGCTTCTGCTGTCTGGTGGTTGGTAGCCCTCTGGTTCTCCGACAGCTCGACTACACCGCTGCCATCTTCCTGCTGTTCTGTCAATACGGGAGACGACTCCGCCTCCGGCAAATGTTCAGCAAAGTCCTCTAACACCGTGCCTGCGAATGGCTCTTGTTCCACGGACTGATTCATACATTCTCCGCTCGACTGTCTCACCGGTGACCCGGCTTCCCTCAGACTGACTTGCTCCGGACGATTTGCCAACTGTCCACCACCTTCGGGTAGCTGGGCGCCTGGGTCTAGTTTACAATCATCCACGGGTGTGACGGGGATCGACCCCAGCGGGAACATCTGTGTATCAATATGCTTGCGTTCCCCAATCGGATCACACAGAGCGACTGCAGGGGGACACGGGAGGTTTACAGAATCCACACGAAGATGCAGGCCATCGTCTCTACTGAGCGGGGACTTGGAGACGGTGGGGGTGGGACTGAGTGGGAGGGAGAGAGCCAACGCTTGGCCGTCCTTTCCTTTGTACAGTTCGTACGCCTGCTGACTGCTGCGCCGGGTGTGATACGAAGGGGGGGAGAAGGGCTCAGCCGTGGCGGCGATGACCTGCCGTAGCTTGTGGAGCTTGAGGGAGCCAAACTGCTCGTCGGGAAGATGGAAGTCCATGGTGACCAGGCGCTTGAGTGCAGACCCCAGGGCCAGTGGGGAGGGGTGGAGAAGGGGGTGGCTGGGGGCTGGAGGAGAAGAGGGCAGCAGGAAGGACTGCCAGCCGGCTATAAGACAACAAAAGGCCAGAAAAATGAGGATGACAGATAATGAATGGATGAATTTATTTTGCCGTTTGTCAAAAGGAATTTTGATTTCACACTAAATAATTACCTTGCATACCTGCCTAATTACAAACTAAACCTAATATACAGAGTACAGACATATGTATAACTCCTTTATTACCTAGATTTTGTAATGCCATATCTTAAGACAAACTAAAAACTATTCATGGATCTAATCAAGTCAAAGAAAGACATTTTCAGACTTAATGGTTTGCAATTTTTATGTACAATTGCTATCCAACGTATGTTAATCGTATATTTTCCTTTCATGCCCACAGAAAACCCAAATACATACAAACATCATGCGAGGGTCTTCCAGTCACAGAGCCGCTCCTTCTGAAGATGGGATAAACTTGTTCCAGACTTGTTCCAGAAAATGAGGCAGATGTCGGCTCGTCCTCCTGAGCGGAAGGCGGGACCACTGGGGTGATAGCATATGGAGAGGCGGAGGGCTGGGAAACGACTGCTGGAGCTCCCGAGACCGGGCCCTGCTCCGGGACCCCGGCCACAGGGAGAGAATGTGATTGGGAACTGGGGATCCTGGCAGGTACAGAGTGGGCTGAAGTCTGTTTTTGGTCTGTATGACTGATGTCTAAACGCAAAGAGCCTTTTTCAAAGCCCCGTCCGCGCTGTCGCCCTCTATTCCTCTTCCTGCCCCTCGTGGGTCTTGCGCCGGGGGCCGCCGAGATCAAACACTCATCGTTCGGATTATCTAGCGATCGATCCGACGCCTTCTCACTGGAACACTGGGCCTCGTGTGATGAACTGGAAGAAACCATTTGTGCGGGCGTGTCCACATACGTCAGATCGCTGTGATCCACGTCTTTGCCGGCGTGCTGCGTTTGACTTTCTTTGAGTGCGTGCTGGTTCCTCCCACGCCCCTGCCCACGCCCATGCCCACGTCGACTTGTGCAAATCAGACTGGGGAAGAGGCTGGCCTGCATGTCTGGATGCTGCCGCTGCTGGGAGGAGGTCATGCGGCGTGTCGTTCGCACGTAGTACTCTGGTGGGAAGAGCAGCCCTTCCTCCAGGGTGCAAGAGGCTCGGAGGCTTACCTCTCCGTCACATTGTCCCTCTACCTTCTCGCATCTGTCTCGACGCTGGTCCACTTTTGGTCTAACGGCTGTGTGGCTGCTTTGATCACATGCTTTTCCCTCATTCCTGTCACTGTTTTGATCACTGTTGGTTTCCTTCTCACATCGCTGTTGTTCTGCAGCATTTAGGTCTCTCTCCAACCCTCCTCCTCCTCTCTCTTCCTCCACTGCTTCGGTTCCCTTGTGGCTCAGTATGTCCTCCTGTGTTCCCCTCCCAGCAGGTGGAGCCGGTGTCCTATGAGGGAGCAGCAGAGAGGGGGACTCGCTGTCTATGTTATCTCCCATCGAGTCTGTCTCCTTTCCCCTTTGCACCCGTCCCTTCTTCTCCGCCTGTCCTTCTCCAGTGTTTCTCTCCGTGTTCCAGTGTGTCAACAACAGCGAGGGAGACTCGGACTCCGAACCGCTCAACCGTTGTTTGTTCATTTCCGGCGTCTCTACCACCACTTCCGGCGTCCCCGCCCTCTTCTCCGTCGCGCTCTTGTCCTCCAGCCCCTCCTCGCTGTTAGTGTCCGTGCTGCCGACCGCCTCGGCACCGTTGTTCCACCTCTGCTGCCACCGCAAGCGGCTGCGTCGGGAGCGCAGGCGCAGGGCCGAGCTGGGGGCAGGGGTGGCCCCCCCCTGGTCCCGGGCTTGGTCATGCCGGCTGGATGCAGGGGTGAGAGGGGGAGGAGCCTCCGAGGGGAGGAGGAACCTGACCGCTGTGCACTTCCTGTCGTCGTCAGCCTCCACTTCTCCTGGAGGATAAGTAACATTGGTGAGTTCAGCGTGTGTATTACTACTACTACTACTAATGTGTATTCCTATATTACATGATTATAAAAGATAGTGTAGTCTAAATTGATTGTGACTAGAAGATCTGCAATGAATTTACATTTTGTTATTGAAATATTTTCATGAATAACCACTATATAAACACTGTATACACACACTATAAATATATACAATATTTCAATTGGTCTGATCGATGTTTGAAATAAAACAATATTATACGTGTTTGACTGGCATTACAAATGTCCCCCCTGGATACAATAAAGTATATTTGTTTTGACATTGACATTACGTTTAAATGTAATGTTTCATCCTTTGTTAACAACATCCAGATTATGTTTCCTGTTATACACCAGGTAGGTACTTTACTACTGTACTTTAAAGTTTAAACGTCTTTAATTTCGATCCTTTTGATCCACTGTGGTTAAGTTCACCTTCAGGATGGTGTTGGTCTCGGTCTCGGCCTCGGCCTGTGACTTCCCCGCTAGGAGAGCCTAGTCTGAGAGACGGCGAGGATGGGTCCACACCGGGACGGGTTGCCGGTGTGTCCCTCGGATCGGTCTGGGGCAGCGGCAGAGAGTTGTGCTCCGTGATCCTGGTCCTCACGTGGTTCTTCACCGCCTCGGACCGCTCGGACCGCTGCGGATGGGAAGGCAGGTATATATTTAGCTTTGAACAAATGAATTGGCTATTTCTCAGAAAAATCACTGGAGTCACACAGCAATACAGACCTTGAGTCTCTGCTGCGTCTTGAAGTACTCCCGTTGCAGGAAGGCCAGCTTCCTGCGAAGCTGCGTTGGGGCAAAGGTCACAGTGAACACATTGACGTGCTGTTGTTTTTAACACATGATGGGAAAAAAAGCACATCCATGAACTCACCTTGTCAGTGTCATCGCTGTGCAGTTTGCTCCTTAACTTTTCATTGCACTGCAACGTAGCGCCCACGCCTTCCTCCATTATATCCACCTAGAGACATTATAGACATATCCACATTTAGAAACAGGCGGAAAAAAACAACGTGGAGTCAACAACCATACATAAATAAATATCAACAACAACAAGCGGAAGCTAACGCAGCTAACCAGAAGGAGCTAACCACTTGCAAAGTATTAGGAGTGGTTGAATGAATGAGCTAGGTGGTACGGTGGACAAAATTATACATTAATCTGTGTTCTCTTTTTTTTACTTACACCATGAAAACATTGATCACAGCCCAACTGAACCGTCCCTGTGTTTAATTGTCCGTGTGTTTGTCCGAAACTTTAAGTCAAGATAGCGTTAGCCATCAGTGGACATTAGAAACTTTGTTGTGATTCTGGACGAGGGAGGAGACCACGTGACCCCGCCGCTCCCCCGCCAGACCAGAGCAGTCGAGTAGCGATCGGATGATCGAAGGCATAAACCCAGAAACTGCAGTGACACCGTAGAAACCATAGCTATATTATTACAATATCGTCCACATAATATACATAAATATATATATATGTATATAATGATATGTAAAACAAGCTACACTGTGGCGACATCAGTGGGACAGTATTGGTACTGCATGGCTACAGGTGGATGCATGGAGAATAGGATCAATGCATGGAAGCAGGACGTCCCAGTCGAGCCCAGAGTCTACACCGCAGACAGGGTTTTGCAATATATATATATACAGTATTTGGCAATAACTTTTGTAAATCTTCATGTTGCTATTTCATTGTGTAACTTACATGCATCCCATAGTGATGGTGTCGATTTGTGTAACAAATTAGCAATGCACCCTATGCAATACACCTGAGGTAAGTGGTCTGATAAAAAAAAAAAAAGTCAAGGGACAATGGGACATTAGTGATAGTGAAGTGAGAGAAAGGTGAGCATCAACAAGCATTAACATCAACGTCTAACTAGCAACACATGGTCAATAAAAAAAATGTAGCCTGAAGCCTACCACTTGCCTACCTACCAATTTTCAGTTTAGCTCTACTAGAGCACCACCTAGTGGCCAAAATGATTGGCTGTAAGTTATATTGTTTTGATTTAATGTTATTTGTCATTTTGATGCAGTGTCATAGCATATCAGCATGACAGTATGTCAACTGACCACTATGTCACTTGACATAGAGGATGATGTCAATTTGACATTTAAAGAGACATAATAACCCTCTATGACCAGGTGGAACCTGACTTTTAATGTATATTTATGTCATGTGCGTTGTAGGTGTTATGAATGCTTATGTATACCCCCTAAAAATGAAATGTTACCGAACGTTTCGTTTTGTTGGATTGTGGTTGTTTTAATGGGGCGGTGTTTTGTTGGAAGTTTGTGGTATAGAGAGTGAAGAGGAAGGGTTTTAGGTTTACTTGGGGTCTCCAGCGCTGCTCAGACGCTTATCTGACCTGGAATGGTCTCCCAAGGAGGTAGTCCATCACCCTCAATAAGACCTCAATAAGAGGATGTAGTTGCATGTCCCTGAGTTTCTGCCCATGTGCATATGGCTGTACGGTGCTACAAGGCCTTCTATCCCTTAGCAACAGTATAACAACACTAGACTATGTAACCCAATGAATGAATAAACATAAATGACTAACATTTGAATCACAATCTTTTTATGACAAAATAGTTATTCCAACACATCCATGGTATGTACAACAATGACTTAACCTACATACATATATAATAATACAAATAAACAGAGTGCTATGTTTCTCAGACCGGTGCCATTTTTTCTCATTAAGCTAAAATAATAACATTGCAATTGACAGTCTGCATGTAAACAGCAAAAATGGCTGTGTGTGTGTGTGTGTGTGTGTGTGTGTGTGTGTGTGTGTGTGTGTGTGTGTGTGTGTGTGTGTGTGTGTNNNNGTGTGTGTGTGTGTGTGTGTGTGTGTGTGTGTGTGTGTGTGTGTGTGCGTGTGTGTGTGTGTGCGTGTGTGTGCGTGCCAACCTGGACAACCTATAAAACTCTTCAGGGTCATCTGGTGTCAAGCAAGTTCAAGCGGTGCGGCCCCTGTGGGTAGTACTCTCACATCTGGCTTTTAGAGACCACACCCACCCCTCAGCCCTCAGCCCTCACCCCTCACCCCTGTCCATTTGCAATCACTCCCTCTCCATCATGTCTCACTTTCACTTTTTTTCTTCAAATAACCACAAGCAGACCAAGTGTGTGACTGTGTGTGTGTGTGTGTGTGTGACTCTGCACATGTGTGTTTAGTTGGGCGAGACGGTCCTCTTCCTCAGACAGCCACAGGTCAGGTACTGCATGGCCTTCATGCTGATGTGCATGAGCGGGCCCAGGTTGAAGAGCATGTGGTAGAAGGCGTGGACAGACAGCCCTCCGGTTTCGTCGGCGTACTTCAGAGCAACGATGGGCGTGTACCAGGGGTTGGTGAGGTTCCGGAAGCGAGGGCTGCTGGCCTCAATCACGTTCTTGGTGCACTGGGAACAAACGTAAGAAGAGCCGAAGGAGATGAAGGGAGGTGAGAATGTGAAGACCAGGATGAGACCATTCTCTGCATAGTTAAAAAAATATATATGCTGAGTAAGTTAGTATAATAAAAAGTGAGCATGGACTGGTTTCTGAACTTTATGTTGGTGTTTTTTTAATGATTGTTTTCATTGATGTTTTATTTGGTGTATTAGTGTGAAAATGGGATCTTAGTGGCGTATACATGTCACTCCCCTTTCCTGCCTGCCTCCAAGCCTAGGCTTCAGGGCCACAGTGGAAATAAGTCATGTGACTTTATTGCGATATCCTGATTCATTTTACTGTATGCACTGTGTTTTAATTTATCAAATAAAGTCAATCAATCAATAAATGGACAGACGGACATAATTGACTGTCCTGATTGATTATCATTACTATATTTATAACTAGCATCTACCATTGCCGAGGCAAGCTAAGTTAGAGCCAAGTTTCAAGTTTATTGCCGTATCGGCACATTAATAGACATTAGTAGACTGTTAATAGACTCCCGGCACAAAGGTGTGTATGTATAAATGTATTTGAACCAAATTCACAGTAAGTCGCTCAGCATTACTATCAAAATACTACTCATTTGGACGTCAGCCTGCGTGGACTCACTCTGGCGATGTCATCGGGAGTTTGTCCCAGCGTCTCGAAGATGTCCACCGAGGACGGGAGATAGACGTTCTTGAAGTAGTGCACCGTTTCCGGGTCGGTCCCGGGGAACTCCTTCTGCCTCACGTCCTGGACCATCTTGGCCTCAAACTCTGTGTGGACCGGACCTGGCTCTATCATTGACAAACTACATAGGTATGTGGTATTAAAACAGTATAGTTATTATGGGGTGTCCGGTGGTCTAGCCGGACTCAAAGGCACCGTCCATGTATACCAGGATCCTTGGAGTCGGGATGACCCAGGTTTGATTCCAGCCTGCGTCGTGTCTCACATGTCCTCCCTACTTCTCTCCCTTCTTCCTCTCTACATGCTGTCCAGTTTAATGTCAATGCTTTGTTTAAGTCTGTCCCTACTAATGCTAAAGGCAGTGGGGATCGGGGCGCCTTTTTGTGAGACGCTAAGTAAATGAAGACAGGCTTATTGTTGAGTTGTATTGTGTGTAAGGGGATCGTATGTGTTTTATTTGATGGGGTGGGAACATATCAAAGTGTAAAAACAGTGGAAGGGGCTACTCACGTTACATTGAACTTCAGGAGCTGCACAGCCAGACACTCACAGAAACCCTCCATGGCAAACTTAGACGCTGCATATACGTCATTGAAGACGACACCTGGACAGAGACAATTCCACCTTCATTGGTTTTACTTCATCAAGTTACAAGTTTAGGTATTTGTTACTCGACTTCTTTTGGACCACTATATTTTGACTGAAATACTGTTAGTGAAAAACATCAAGATATTCATGTGTAACTCTCCAACGCTACGCTAATGACTGTATAAGAAGAGCTGACCTAAAGCATTAGGTCATTTATAATATCGCTGTACGACCCCGTGCGCCTCAGCCTCCACTCTCGCTCCACCTCCTCAATGAGAAACACCAATTAGCTTGTTGCTTCATTTACATCAGATATCCTTTATTACAGTGTTGTTCAACCGGTGGTTTAAGAGGGTACTGCAGGCGGTGCGTGGGATTTTATTCGTTGAAATAGACAAATGTACAATTATAGAAAAAATAATATAGATAACCAAAACTAAATATATTACAAACATTGTTCATTAGATATAGTATTATGGCTTGTTACTGTTTCCCACTGGCCATGGCCTTGCAGTAATAATTGTGTATAAAGGGGGCGCTGGCACTCTTTGCTCAGTCACTGAATCGATGACAATTTAGTGGTACACCTAAAGTCAAAGGTCGGGAACCACTGGCCGACATCACATCTCGCTGGTCCTCTTTGTTTTCAGATTCAGATTTGTTTTATGATAACCCTTATTTAAATCTCATAAGTTAACTACTATTTTCAGACTCTACCTTGCAGTCCCATGACACTGCTGACTACGATGATGTGTCCTCCTCGCCTCCTCTTCATGTCGGGCATCACCTCCTTCACCATGCGGATCACCCCGAAGAAGTTGGTCTCAAACACGTTCTTCATCTCCTCCACGGGAATGCTCTCCAGCGGACCCACCATGCCGATGCCTGCGTTGTTGACTGGCCGGGAGAGAGAGAGAGAGAGAGAGAGAGAGAGAGAGAGAGAGAGAGAGAGAGAGAGAGAGAGAGAGAGAGAGAGAG
>JAOPJI010000101.1:10911268-10925740 GCA_027122695.1 Merluccius productus
TGGATTAAAGGGATTTTACAGTAGCATAAAAGATTTGTTCGCTCCGTATCATGGACTACCTGCATTTGCCATACATTGCATTTGCCATACATTCTGTAATACGGGCGCACTTGAAATCAGGAAAAGACGAACGTCTGCTCACTTGACCACGAAAAGACGAACGTCTGCTCAGTTGACCTCAGTAGGTTCTTAGCCCCGCGTCGTGCATTATTTTCAGATGCATGCACACCTCGTGGTGGATTATCCCTTATGGTGTATCATATGTGATAACCTAGTTGAACATGGAGCTACTACTAGATATCGCATGGACGTTAAATGCAAACTACGCGGTTAACAGTGGTGTGTAAACGTTGAACTTTCTGGAGCGCATCCTGGCGCGGTGCAATACCTCCACATGGCCATTACGCTTTACTGTTTATATTGCATCCATTGGGATTAACGTCAGAAAAGTCCACATGGTTGCAATATCAGCGGTTGCAACCATGTCTCTGTGAGGCCACCATTTTTACCCTTGATTTTATTTTCAATAATACTATGATCCGTGGTGGCTACTACATCCATTAGTTACCCGTTATTATACTATCAGCTGATACCCAACCCTTGGATCCACCATAGTACGCATGCGCGGGCCGGGCTACAGGAAGTGTGTCCGTCCCCGAAAGACTTCCGGGTGTCCCACTTGCCAGCAGAGGATCCAATGCACATCATACAGCATCCATATGCCCCTCCGTAAAACTTTTATTAATCACTGTATGTTTCCTCTATAAAGGATGAATTCGACTACGACGGAAAAGCTGGGAAACGTGGACCATCCGCGCGTACAGGTCAGCTTTGTTGACCCTTGAAACGACTAACGTTAGCGACTGCTAGGGTTACTAAGAAGCTAATTTTAGCTATCATGTTGGTGATTTTACGTGGCTATATACGAGGCTGTGTTTTTCTGTTGTTGAAGATAACGCGTTCACTGCAAACGTTGAAATGTGTCGTTACTAATGGGCTATTTTTTGCTACACATTTTGGTCATCTTGAGTTGTCAAACTAAACCTCAATATCTAATCTGTGTCTCTCATCTCAGTTGCTGATAGATGTACCTGGCGTTCACGAGACTTATATTGAATAGCGTACATCAATTGTCTTATTCTTATCTTTTATTATTATATTCTTCTTCTTATTATTATTGTTGTCCCATCTTGTGTATGTATTTTGTTGTCTTTCCTAGGACCACTGTGAGGAAGATGTGATGTCCTCTGTTGGAATTTCAAGCCTGTCTGATGAGATCGTGCTGTGCATCCTCCACTATGTTCCTGTGTGTGACCTACTGCTAAATGTGGCACGTGTCTGCCGCAAGTTGCATGTGCTTTGCCACGATAAGACCCTGCTGACACATGTTTGTCTGTCAGAAGAATACACGGTAGGCTTATTATTTGTAATGACGTTTACACTTTACTGAACCAACATGAAGTAAAAATAACCAAATGTAGCCAAAACTTGCACTGAAATACATATGGGTTTGTTTGAATACATTTCTTTGTTATGATTCTTTGCCTCCAGGCCAGTGATCTACCAGTCAGACATGTGCTGAAGCAACTAGCCAATCAAGTGCAGTCCCTCAGTCTGAGCGGCTGCTATTGGCTCTCTGGCTCCACTATGGAGTATCTCGCTCGCTGCAAAGCAATCAAACGGCTCGACCTCACTGGCTGTCATCTTACATCCCTTCGCCTCTCCCGCCTCCTGGTCTCCCTCTCTTGCCTCAATTCGCTCGCTTTTGACGTGGCCCCTGGCTTCAACTCGGCACAGCTGAGTTCCGAGGCGGTTGATTTGCTGAGCCGCCTGTCGGAGCTGAGACAGACACTCCTCACGCCCAGTTATGGCGTGGTGCCCTGCTGCTCCCAACTACGCAGGTAACCACGGCAAGGCATACTGGCTTGTTCAATCAAAGTTAAGGAGGCCATGTTCCAGTGACCATACCAAGTTGTATTCTATGTGTGTGGGTGTGTGCTTCTCTGAACAGATTAGCACTACAGTTTGATATCCCAGATGTGACCAGAGAGGGCATTGGTGTATGCTGCCAGTTAATGGTGGGCCAGAGCAGTGTGCCACATTACCAGCAGCTGGAGGAATTCAGTGCTAAGCTGGCACCTGGAGAGGCACGTGTGTGAATAAAACCCATTGCATATATCAGTAACTATATGTACAGTATGATTATCTGTAATCAGCCATTCGCGTTGGTGTTTCCAGGTAAACCAGACCCTGCTCCTTCTCTACCTAGCCGTGTTCAGCGTTCATGTTCCCGAGCGCCTTAAAGTCTTCCTGGTCTCAATTCCTGGCCCCAATCCTGCCCACTGGCCAGCCGCGACCCCGTTGGCCCACTGCTTGGGTAACCACAGTAGCCTGGAGGCATTGCAACTCCCCCGCTCATGGTGGGACTCCATGTCGCTAGAGCGAGCACTGCGGGGGAACAGCCCCAAGCATCTCAGCTTCAGCCGCTGCCCAGCGTTGTGGACGCAGGTCTTCCGGTCTCTGCTCGAGGGCGGGGTGAGAGACGCCGCGCGACTCATCAGCCTCAATCTGAGTGCGACCAGCCACAGCCTCTACCCTGAGTGTAGCGGGATACGCGGGGGTGAAGATCACTTGGTCGCTGGAACAATGAGCCGGCTGGTGGGCATCTGTTCAAAACTCAAACACGTCAACCTGATGCACAGACACTACCATCACGAGAACACACCGGGACTCGATGGAGAGCCCCACCTGTGTGCCAGCTTGTCCAGACTGCAGCACGTACGCTCCCTGGCTCTGCCCGCCTGTGCCCTCTCGGACGGCTGCAACACGTACCACAACTCCGCACACACAAGCCCCTCCTCGTCCCTGTTGCACGGCTTGAGGAAAGCCCCGCGGGTAGGACTCCAAGTCTACAAGCCGTCAGAGTCCGAGCCGTCGCTACCCAGGGACAGCACCTCCGGACTGGCACAGCTGTTGGCCGGCTGCCCCTTATTGGAGACCCTCGAGCTGATCGGCCCCGGCTTCATCTCCACGCTACCCCGCCTGGAGCCGTGCACACGTGCCTGCATAGAGCCGCGCGGCATGTGCGCCTGGGCCCGGGGCGTGGGAGACTCGCACGTCGCAGCGCTGCAGGCTCTGCCCCGGCTGCGGCGCCTGACGCTGGCGGGGCTGCCGGGGATCCACAAAGGGACGGGTCTGATACCGGTGGCCAAGCACTGCCCTAACCTCCAGGCTTTATCCCTGGCTAATCTGGGCTCCCTGAAGATGATGAATTACACCACGTCGCTACTGGACACGCTGCGGCTGTGCACGCAGCTGCAGGAGCTCAGGTTAGCGTCTGGCGGTGTGTCCAGCTCTGAATGAATACAAGCCAGGTATTGGTCAGTGTAATGGTGCTGTTAAGCCCATTCAATTAGTTCTAGCTTATGAAAGGTATATTTCATGATGACTTACTTTGTATACAGCTAGCCTATAACCAATATTTTCTATTCTCTTGCATGTTATATGTTGTATATTTCATGCATTTCAAAGGAGGTGGCATTTCACTGCACACTGTAAAAGTATGAATGAAGTGTGACATTTAGAACGGCCGGCTATTTTTGTTTTCTCGAGGCGTCTAACTTCTCCCTCATGCCTCGGTGTGTGTAGGTTAGAGCAGCCCTACCTGAGCGCCAACGCATCGTTCTTTGAGGCCCTCTCCTGCTGTTCCCGTCTGAGGCGCCTCTGCCTCATCTCACGCAGCGGAACCTTCGACCCCGTTGCCACGGAAACCTTTGTGGCTCGCTGCCAGAGCCTTTGCGTGTGCCACATATTCATGGGGGGAACCTTGGTAGCCTGTCGCACGCTACAGAAGGCGTTAATCGACAGGTGTGTTGTTGGTAACCTTTTTTTGTGTGCGTTTTTGTTTAACATCGTTACACTTGTTTTGAACTTATCCACCAGACGCAAGAATGAAATGAATGCACAATTTATTTTCAGTTGGTGGTGGTGATACACCAACAGATTTCTAGAAGCACATTTTGACGATTTTCAGAAACCGTAAGCTAAGCGATTCAATTTTCGAGATGTACTCTAGTTATGTACATTTGGCTTTGGAAAACGCTACACTGCCCCCTTGTGTACACGTTAACGTGTCATGCAAGAGTAAATATAGGCACCTCTGCGAAGATCTGTGCTGTATTGCGGGCCTTCGTGGACATGCGGACGAAGTCTAAACCTGGCTTATGTTATCTGCTCCCATCTCGTAAAGGTGCTGTAGGTAAGATTTGAGAGCTGTAAAGAGGGCAGAAGAGAGGAAGATTTCAAAACTAAACCAAAACGTCCCCTCCCTCTCTGCTCCCTCCCTAAGTATCTCCACCATTGAGAAGTGTTGCATTTCATGCACCTGTGATTGACAGGCAAGATGGATTCCCCAAATCATTCAGGGTTTCCTGATTGATCAGAAATGAGCC
Organism: Merluccius productus; assembly: GCA_027122695.1. NCBI lineage: Eukaryota > Metazoa > Chordata > Actinopteri > Gadiformes > Merlucciidae > Merluccius > Merluccius productus. Next base: position 10,915,720 of record JAOPJI010000101.1, read on the forward strand.
GGTAGCGGTATAAAATTTAAAATGGCTCATACAGAGGCAGGCACAGTCAACTTGAAGCAGATATTCTCAAAGCTTATTTCACTCACTAATGGCTGACGGACGGCCGTGCCATTTCTAACCAATGACACTCCAAATAACCGCTCTAAGAGCTTACCTACAGCACCATCAACTCCTCTTTGTTCTCCGCCAGGTATTCAGCTGAGCGGCCGGCCCTGAGTGTGGTCATCTTCCCCCTGCAGCACGAGGACCTGGCGGTGGTCATCAGGGACACTCCGCTCACCCTGCTGGATAAGATAACGCTGTTCCAGAGCCGCGTGGCCCAGACCCCCCTTCTCACGCCCTGGTGGTGACACCTCTCTGTGACCTGCTGCTGGGCTGTTGGCTGACCCGTTCAAGACATGGCTCTCGGCTCGAATGTGGTCAACAGCCATTTCAGGCGTTTGGATCGATGCCCTGCCATTAATCCTAATGGATCTTTCAGAGAGTTGTTACATATGTGCACGGCTGAATTACTTGTTTAGTGTGGCTTGTTCGATTATAGCAACCAACTAGAGAAACATATCAGTGGCAGTGTGTTTCAGCTCAAGTGAAGCCTGGTTGGAAAATAGTAATGACTTAGTGTTTTGCTGAAGGACGTTTTGGTGGCAAAACTGCTGCCTGCGAATTTGGACCATTATAAAAAATGATGCCTCCAATCACTACAGCACTCTGCACACTGCGACAAAGTATTTATCTGCGTTTGAATTGCACATTTAAATGGTAAATTCTACATTTAAGGTGCCATAATTATGAAATAAGGGAAACTTATTTTTGTTTACTGACTACTTGAATAGATGTTGTATACAATGTTGTAATAAACTCTATAATAGTTGTGAACATGTTGCTGTTTTTGGTCTTTTGTCCTTTTCTATTTCACATGGAAGTTAGGTATACTGCGATATAAAGTGATATTGTAGTAATGTAACAATGTAATTGTAGCAATGAATATATAATGAAAGATCTCACATTTCCAGAACAAAATAACAATGTATTGCTGGATTTGTGATACATTTTATTTTGAAAACTTAACTTCCAACATACCATCTCCTTATCATATTGAAATATGGTTTCATACATGCAATGAATAATCACAGCAAAAATATCTATACAAAATCCTTTAATTTCTGTAGATTAAAAAAAATCAGTTTTTCCTTACAATCATGTTACAGTACTGAGCATTATGAGAAAACAATTCCAAAGTCAATATATTTTAATTTTCCTTCAAAGTTGAACATAGTCCACTGTATAAGTTTCATTACTCCCTGATAGACAAACCCTCATCATTGTGTTCTCCCTTCAGTGCTTCAAATCCGTTCAACCTTTAATGACAAACAGAGAACCGATCTCTCTTCACTGAAGATCACACAGCTCCGCCTGGTCTGCAACCCACAGCCCAGGGTAGAGAGGCTGGGTGAAGGTGGTCTGGATTCTGTGGATGAGGCTCATGGTGTCGCCAGAAACCCTGTAGAAGGCCAGGACCCCTGCGCTGTGGTCCAGGTACACGCCCACCCTGGAGGTCTGAGGGTCCGGCATCGGAACCTCAACATCATTGTGGCGGAAACATTTATCGTTGCTGTTCAAGTCTAAACTCCAGGACTTATCGTTGTACCCAAACGCACACTCGCAGAAATAATCTGAGCGGCCGATGTCTTGGTAACACACCGCTATCTCTACTGAACCGGTCCAGGCCACCTCCCAGTACGAGCGCTCAGACAGAGGCTCTTCACACAGCACCTGCCAGAGGTGGGTGAACCTCTCCGGGCGGTGGGGGTACGACTGGACCAGAGCTGTGAGCTTGGCCCGCCGGTTCCCCTCAGACAGCACCAGCTCTCTGTACGCTGTGTTCGGGTCCAGCGTGAGGTGGCGGTAGTCTGGGAGAGAGGGTAGTGGAGGCTGGATTAGAAAAGTAATTGCAATGATGCACGTATAACTTGAGGGAATTAGGCTACTATTGTCTTATTTATTTTATTTTACAGGAAGATGAACAGGAAAGCTGCGATGACGATTTTAGTATTGGTTTGGACAATACCAGAGACAGATTGTTAAAGCATTAAAGACTCACATTGTATAAAGTCAGTTCTAGTCTTGGGCTCAAGTGGTAATTCAACCTTTAGTTGTTTCACTACAAGAATAAACAAAGTGAAAACATGTGAATAGGCATCAAAATAGGTCAAGGATAATGTCATTTGTTTTAATTTTTAGTTTTTTTGTGATTTTGTGTTAGTTTATTTTTACGGTTTACCAGCAGGGGGCGGTGTTGTGGAAGATGGCACTGGTTGGTTGTCTTCAATATCTTGAATCTATTAAAAGTTATGTTAGTCACTAAAAGTTATTAAAGTCCCTGTTCTGATGAATTAAATACAACGTTAGTGTAGGCCAGTGTGTGACATACACCACATGTTGACTCTACTGTATGTTGAAAGTACAAACTGCGCAAATACACGCAAATACACGCACTTCACCTCACTTACCCCGCAGCGGGGCGTTTCTGCGCTCCGTTTCATCCTTGTGTTCAGATCCAGCTCAAGAAAGATAAACCGTTTATAACAGCCGGACACCACTTAAAGCGTATCCCTCACTACCTAAACGTAATGCTTTAAAACGAACTAACCCAATTCCTCTGTTTCTCCTGCTATGACAAGTCAGTGGCAGAAATGATTGTCGGCAATCTGACAGGCATACTAATCGATCTATCATAATATATACAGTATAAGGAGAGTTGTTCAAGTCAAGTCAAGTTCACGTTCCTTTATTTGTCAATGCTGCCATATGTACATGACATACAGAGAATTGAAATTGCGTTTCCCTCTTATCCCCGGTGCAGACAGCAGTAAACATGAATGTAAAATATAAGTAAGACAAAATATTAAGTATAAAAAAATATTAAGATAAAAGACATCGAAGAAAGACGGTCGGGAAAATATAAATATTTTAGTATGGCGGTATATACATATAAACAGAATTTACAGTATATAGACAGTGGTGTCAAACCAATACAGTAAAACATGGGAGTTATACCCTATATATCCTTCTCTACATATATAAACGCGACATTATGTTCATTGGACAGCGCGACGGTTAGCTCGACGATCGACTGCTAATGTCTTCGCGTCACCTCTACACAGCTCCATGTGAGCTAAGCTAGCTAGCTAGCTAGCCTCTCTGACGGCGTGGAGATGCTGAGCTCCGCCGCCTGTTCGTGTCTGCGACGCGGGGGCAAGTTGTTGGCACGGGCCGCCGGGTCAACTCCACGGGGCCCATGGGCCGGGTCACTCGCCGCGCGTCCGTGGTCGCCCTGGGTCTCACGTCCGTTGACCGACGCCATCGGTTCCGCCGGCGGACTCACCGGACCCGGACACAGACCCAGACAGTCCGCCTCCGTCTCGGCGTCCTACGGAGACCCGAGCCCCCCCACGGACCCGGTGATCCACGGTGATCCGCCTCCCGAGGCGGGGGAGCGGTTCGGTACGTTATCTGGTGACATCGGCTCCCGGAGGTCGTTCCGTAAGAGTAGCCCAGAAATACAGAATCAGCGTTTCCAAGAGGATGAGGAGGATGAGGAGGACGAGGAGCAGAGGAGGAGAAAACCTTTCTTGGCCAGAGGGAGGAACACGTCCTATTGGTACTTCCTCCAGTGCAAGAAGCTGCTAAAAGAAAACAAGGTCGGTCTGTCACCCCCGTCATCACCCTCACACCATCAGTGTGAGGGTGATGACGACCATACACACCTATTCATTTGAAATGGTCTTAACTTGTATGCTGCACTCCTAATTCCATTCTTCTTCTTCTTCTTCTTCTTCTTCTTCTTCTTCTTCTTCTTCTTCTTCTTCTTCTTTCCCCTAACGCAGCTTCAGCAGGCTTTGGATCTGTTTAGTGGAGACATGCTGAAGAGAGAGAGGTTGCAGCCAGAAGAGTATAACTACACCATCCTTATAGGAGGCTGTGGTCGAGCTGGACAACTCAAGAAGGCCTTCAAACTTTATAATGACGTATGGATGCGCTATTTATCCTTTTGCATGTGTAAAGTTCATGACCGCAAACTATTGTTTACAATAATTAACTTTTTTGTGTTGTCTTTCAGATGAAAAAGCGGTCCCTGGTTCCCACAGACGCCACATACACCGCCCTGTTCAACGCCTGTGCTCAGTCGCCATGGAAGCAAGCCGGGCTCCAACATGCGTTGCACTTGGAACAAGAACTTCGTCGCAAAAACTACCCCATCAGCACCATCACGTACCACGCCCTCCTCAAGACGCACGCCATTACCAACCACCTCCAAGCCTGTCTTCACACAGTCCGGGTACGTTTGATTTAATCTGTTCACTTGCGTGGTATATGGAGATCGAAGCGGAGTGTATTTATGATGAGTTTATGAATCTGTGTGTATGTTCATGTTCAGGAGATGCTGGAAAACCAGCATATGGTGACTCAGGAGACATTTCACTACCTGCTTATGGGATGTGTAAAAGAAAAGGAAACCGGGTTCAGACTGGCTCTACAGGTAGGTACCGTTGTGTATGTGCACACATCCAAAATAACTACTGTAATTAGTGTGGTATGAGATTATTTGTTTATGTGTCTTTCTTTTAGGTTTGGCGCCAAATGCTTCATTCAGGGATTCATCCAGATGCCAAAAACTACAACATACTTTTGCGTACTGCAAGGGATTGTGGGATTGGTGATCCGACCACTGCTACATACCTTCTGCTGAGCCCTGATGGGGCGGATCAGAAGGGCCGCGGTGCAGCCAGCAACAAGTCTAGGAGAGGACGCAGAGATCCCATAGACATTGACCTCTTGGAGAGACGGTTGTTTCTTCAGCCTGGACAGGATGGCAGCGGTCTGTTGGCTGTTGACAGGAACGACAACAAAGGTGGTGCACATGTCACAGGAGCAGAGATCGTGCCCTACAGCAGAGCTCCAGATGTCAAACATGTGGTTGTAGCGGAGAAACTACCTCATGACTCTCCCTCTTGTCAGCTAGTGCCCGTCGGCGAGCCCCCTAACCTGCTGGACCTTTTTGAGAGGAAAGGCGGGGCCACGGTGTCTATCGGCGCGGTGGACGGAGCAGCCGATCGACTGGCGCTGATAGGAGGAGGTAAAGGTTTCCTGGCGAAGATGGTCTCTTGCGGCCTCAGTCCAGACCTCCGCACCCTGACCCTCCTGGCCGACACCATGGAGCCAGGCAGCCAATCGCTGCAGATGCTCCTGGAGGGGGCCAAGCTGCACAAGGTGAAGCTCGACGTAGCGTTCTTCAACACCGTGATTCGTCGCGCAGCTAAAGCCGGTGACCTGGATGCAGCAAAGGTACAAACACTCGCAACCCCCTCAACCCATAATAACCTACCACCTGATGGTCGTAGGGTCATAGCCTCCCTCCTCTACCGACCCCCTCCTACGCACTTATTGTGCGTTCGTTTAGCTAACCTTACTGTATACATAGTAATTATGGTGCACTTAGAAACCGGTTCTATTGACATCCTTGCTGAAAGTGATATTGTTGTTTTACTTTCTATTGACAAATGTACTTATTATAAGTTGTTTTGGACAAAAGCGTCTGCTAAATGCCCTAAATGTAAAATGTAAATGTGCCTGTGTGAACATATTTGATGTGATTTGACGCCATCCTCTATCTTCCCAGGCTGTGTTACGTGTGATGTACCAGAGACATGTGAATACAGATGTGCAGACATACGGTTGTCTTGCTCTGGCATGTGACCAGAAGAAGGATGGTCTTCAGTTGCTCAAAGACATGGAGGTGTGGACGCATTTCAAAAATCCTCATGTCATGTGTATGTTCATGAAGCATTGAGCCACGCGAGGGAATAGTGTTTGGTGACTTAGCCGCAGTAGCTGACATCTAGTACTAATACTAGATGTAGAATAGCATTATTACTGAATACTAGTAGTAATGATAGATGATACTTTTACTAAATAAGACTAGTAGCTATAGCGGCACTAAAGAAGAGACTAATAATGCATGGTCACTTTATGTCTTGCAGGATGCCAGATTAAGGCCTAATGTCCATGTATTCTCTGCACTGATTGGCCGGGCATCTCGGAGGCTGGACTATATCTACCTAAAGACACTTCTGGAGCGAATGGCCGAATTGAAAGTGTGGCCAAACGAGGTTATCATCAAACAGCTGGAATTCGCTGCACAGTATCCCCCTGGCTACGACCAGGTATGTCACTGTGTCTCTTAGATTGGCTAAAGCTGAATATTTTGTTTGTATTGTGCTTTCCACACATGCCCCTGGCCTGTTGTAAACTCAATTGCATTACCTTTCATTGATCGTCTCTCTTAATACTTTCTTTTGTTTTGATTTCACTCCCCTTTATCTCTCTCTCTCAGTTCAAGAGAAGGAACAACTACCTGATTCAAATTGATGGTTTCCGTGGTTACTATCAGCAGTGGCTTATGTCCATGCCTGCAGTCCAGGGTGCAGATACAGAGCAGACAGAGGGACAGGCTGGGACAGACGTGGCTCCACAACAAGAACAACCTGAGACTGACGAACTGAATGTTAAGCAGATAAACCAGAAGGCGGCATCGAGAAGATTTCATTATAGAAAGGGGAGCAAGCAGACGAGCACGGCCTCATTGTAAAACACAGAAAATAATGTGGAAAACCTTTTCTTTTTTTTTTAAAGTAGGGTCAAAGCTTTGACTGTAAATGCTGTTAGTGTATTTATTTATCAAAATCAATCTCATTGTTAAATTGGTTGGACTAAATAAAGGAAAAATGTACATATTGTAACCGCATGTATAATTTGAAAAACCATTGTCACTTTCAACTGAAATACATTAAATGCATTATTTTTGTATTCTCAATTGACTTTGCATAAAACATTTATTTATTTAATAAAATTTAACATTTCGTACTAGAAGGTAAAGCATTTTAGTCAGTTGATTTTGTTCTGCTGTTGATTTCTGTCATTTACATTTATACAGTGAATTGACATGACACTAAATAAAAGCAGCATTTTTTAGATGTTTTAAATCTATGTGCTTTCACTATTTAGATACTTCAAATGAACCATGCGTATGAACTATGCGTACGCAACGTTGATATTCTGCATAGATATATGTTCTGGTCCAGGTCTTGCGGAAGTGACGGGCGGAAGTGACGTAAACTTCCGTGTCGCGAGCCCGCGAGAAACAAACTCGCGCACTGTTTACAACAGCCAGGTAAGACTAAAGACGAGTTTATCCGTGTTTAATACTCACCAGAAACTGCAGCTAATTGTGCCGACGCTTATATGTCCATGTTTAAAAACCGCCACATTTGTTGTCACGAATGGCAGCTTTTTTTTACTTTGCCGTACATGTGGTTTATGGTTTTAGCTTTAAAAAAAAAAGCTCCCCTCTAGGCGGCACGGCCCTACCTGAAGTAGGCTATTAAGTTACTAATGCTAATATCGTTAACACTGGGAACAGTGCACTGACGTTGACAGTACAATATCTTTATATTGTTTCGTAAAAAAAATGCATTGAAATTGGTAGAAAACCAAGTCAATACATTTGCTATTTGCTATTATATGAAACGGAAATCAAAGTGAGTGACGGAACAAAGCTAGTTTCCTATGAACACGTCCGTTTTGTCAACAGGTTGCCTTCGTGAAAACAAGAAGAAAAAACCAAACTGTCATCTTGTTACTTCATCCTCATTGATATTCATGTGTACTTGACAGCACAGGTCGTTTTCCACCATGGACGAGGCGATCATCATCCTGAGTGAAGACGAGGAGGCACACGACGACTCCTCTGTGCTCTTCGTGGAGGAGAAGCAGGAAAATGGTTCGTGGGTTTCATCCCATACCAACAGTATGTGGTTCATCCCTGTGGACATGCAGTATTGTAAAACCACAATCTACCTTTTTTATGTTTATAAAGGTTGCCTTTTTTCTTCTTCTTCTTTTAGTTGTGCCGGCCAGACCGTTGCCTGTCCAGGCTTCGGAAGAAGACCTGGTGGTCACCTTCTCCAGACGGGCCGAAGTGTTGCCTCACGCACGCCATGATTGTCCTGTACACCCCTTTACGTGAGCGGACCCCAAGATCAACCATAACATTGTTTGCCACATATTAACGCTTCTCAGGCTTTATAGATGCTAGGTCCTAATTGTGCCACTTTCCTTCCTGCTTCAGCCGTGCAGATTTTGACAAAAGTGCCCCAATCGGCAGCAACCACCTCATCTGTGAACAGTGTTTCTGCTATGTTTGTGACAAACTGGCATCGCTGGTATGTGTCACGCCCATCTTAAACAAACGGTTGACAGTTAGCGCTATAACACTGAAGTGTCATTTTGATTGAAGTTCACGCAAAACATCTGGCAATGCAAATAATAACAAATGCAGTGTGGGTTAACGTAACATTTTGTTGAAAGGCTAAGGTTTTGTTAGACGCTGGTTGTGATTCTCTCTAGCGCTGAACATTATGGTAAAATAAATAAATAATTGAATGATAATTTTTGCGTTACAATTTCATTTTCACTGAAAAAACGATTAAAATCATGACGTGACATTTGTTGCGGTCTGTGCCAAGCAAACAATGTTTTTTTTACAACTAAAGAAAACAATGTGTAGGCCAGGGCATCTCTGCAACGCTACAGTCCTTTGATTATAAAGGTGTTATACATTTACATTTACACATTTTACCCTTAAAAATAATGCAGCTCCTGCGATTTGGATATTGCATTTGGCCATATTGCGATCTTGATAATATTTCGATTAATTGTTCAGTCCTAATTCTCTTTGTCTTTTGTGTTTCAGTGTTCTTTGTGGCGTGTCAAAGATGCGTGTCACTGTAACAGCCACCAGAGGAGTGAAGCGTGGAGTGGCCTCCGAAGCTCTGCGGTGCTGGGACATTTACTGGCATTTAACTTTTCACTGTCGGACGTAGACAGCCACCTGCAGCTTGCTGGTAACTGCTGGGCTTTTTTTCCCTTTTCTTGAACCATAACAATATCACCAAACATAAAATGATGCCGCGTAGAAACATGCATCAATAAAAAAACAATTGTCCGGGTTTTTTTGCACTTAGAATCGTTACTGCGGAGCTTCAGAAAGGAGCTTACCGTACTGTACGCCTGTTTCGTCCGGGGAAAGATGTTGTCGGATTCGGTGCTTCAACCCCACCAGCAGGGTCTTGTTCACGAGTAAGTGATGGGGCTTTCTGCTCCGTGTGTTGACTTTGATGCTTTAAAATGGACGAATGTACTTATGTTGGCTGATAACCTATCATCACACTTTGGATCTCAAACCTGTAGACATCAAAGTGTTTGATTATCAAATGTGCAGTATAACTTGGTCATTCTGTACAGGGAAATTCTCATGACATGGCAAGGGTCATCTATGTAGAGTAAAAAAACACAAATGTTACAGTAAATAATAGTAGTGAAGGTATAACATGAAATATAAATAAGCACGTATCTGATTGCAGGTGAGGAGATTATTCTCTTTTGTTTTGTTTATATCTTGTCTGCAGTTACACACCAGTGTACGCGTGCGTGTCATCGTTCCTGAACAAAGCAGATAACCAGCATGGAAGAGCTGCTGCCATCATGAGCCTGGGAGCAGTCCAGGACTTTAACGCACACTACCAACCCCCAGGGTAAACGCATGCTGCTCATACATACATACATACATACACACACATACACGTTTATAGACCGTTTATAGACCGTTTATAGACAGTTTATAGACCGTTTATAGACCGTTTATAGACCGTTTATAGATAGTTTATAGACCGTTTATAGACCGTTTATAGACCGTTTATAGACCGTTTATAGACCGTTTATAGACCGTTTATAGACAGTTTATAGACCGTTTATAGACCGTTTATAGACAGTTTATAGACCGTTTATAGACCGTTTATAGACAGTTTATAGATAGTTTATAGACAGTTTATAGACCGTTTATAGACCGTTTATAGACCGTTTATAGACCGTTTATAGACAGTTTATAGACCGTTTATAGACC
>JAOPJI010000101.1:10947679-10958776 GCA_027122695.1 Merluccius productus
ACACACACACACACACACACACACACACACACACACACACACACACACACACACACACACACACACACACCTCTTAGCCTCTCTTTGCTTTAAACAGGATTTTCATAATTTCGTCAGAATTCGTATAAATACTTCAGCCCCCCCCCCATCCCATGCATTTCCTCTCAGAACGAGAAGAAAGACACCCCCCCCCCCCACCCCCATGTATGTGTTTGTGTCAGACTCAGGGCTAACCTCCAGGTCGTCCAGTAGGGAGCCCCCCAGGCTCATCTCCCCCAGAGGCATGTCAGGGTGGCGGGTGTGGAGGAAGCCCTGGATCTCTGTGCAGATGTCCAGAGCCAGGGCCTGAGCCCTGTGCACCTCCACTGGAGCCAGCGCTGCTCGCGTGCAGTAGAACTGCTGCAGGCGCTCCTACAGCAACATGAACACACGTTACTCTCATCTGTAGCGGCAGAGAGGGTTACTAACCTTTTATGCCGTAAAAAAAACAAAGCTGTGTAATAAAACTCAATAACTAACTTGGGGGTATGTTTTTATGGTTTCAACGATGACTGAGTAACAAAGTAACGTGGTTGTTATCACCAAACTTTCCGTTAAACCAAAGTTAGCATTTCTCTGGTGTTGCATACATTGCTGAAGAGTTGCTGCAGAAAGTTGAGTGGCTGCTGGTTTAAAAGGCAGCCTGGAGAGCAATGATGACAGTGTTGCTTGCAGAGAATAGAGCAGTATTGAAAACTTCATGTAAAGGTGACATTTTAACAAGCCCAAGAATGTACCTGTAGGGTGGGGGCACACAGTTGGAGTCTCTTGGGTTTGACATCAGACTTGGACTGAATATCCAGACAAGATTTTCCACAAAGATCAGCTGACAAGGAAAGAGAAATAAGATGTGCATGTCGGGAAGATTCGGCAAATGATTTAAGCATATTAAGCCTCTTGTGTCTATTTATGCCTGTGCCATCAGGGGCTGTAATGTAACGAGTACCTTTCTGCTGTTTGGTTGCCATGGCAACCTCTTTCTTGACAACGCCTTCTAGGCCCTTCCTGATCAACGTCGGGGAAGCGGAGGCTAAATTCAGCTCTTCCCAGCTCTCCACCATCTTCTGCTCCACCTTCTCATCCTCGGCAGCACGGCCAGCACGCTCTATCAGCTAAACAAGGTCAAAGGTCAAATGTAAAAAAGGTCAGGCGGGTAACGCCACTGCTTGCACGCACATCTCTGAAGCAACTATGCACTATACTATATCCAACATAAACAAAGAGGGATCCTTTAGTCTAAAAAGGAACCTCATCTTAAAAAGGAAGTGAAGTGAACTTAGATGTGTATCATCTAATGTGTAAAAACCACCCTGGCACACACACACACTCACTCACTCACACACACACTCACGTGTTTGACCACAAGCGTGGCGATCCCCAACACAGCAGCACCACCGACTCCCAACACTAATCTGGCGTTAGACAGCAAGAAGTCGATCACGACGGCGATGCCCTCCTCTCCTCTCCTCCTGCCGCTGCGGAAGTCCATCACTACTCCTGGAGGTGGCGAACCTAAAGCAGGGAACAAATGGACGACAAGTCACTAAAACACACGCTGTGCCATCTTCCCTTTAAAACGAGGACCATACTTAGCACTGAACCAGGAGATGCGGGAGATGCTCAACTTCCTCTACGACTTAATATCCCCCTCCCAGTGCAAAGTATAGCATGTCTGTCATCTCTGGTGAACATCTCCTGCATCAATGCTAAGTATGGTCCTGCACTAGACCGACTCCAGGTCCGACTCACTCCACGGGGGGGGGGGTGTCAGCCCCCAACTGTACGTTAACTTTTCCACACCACACACACAGGCCACTTGAAATGCACTGCACACCAGGAGGCCGTTTGACGCGTTCAACGACCACAGACGACGAGGCATATCTAAAATAAAAAGGGCCGTCGGGTGTGACCGTTGTTGTTGTTTAATCGTGCTACCGCCGCGATGCGTTTAGCCATTTTTAGACGCTGGTTTGCGAGTGCGAGTGCGCACGTCCGCCGCCGATGCAGTTTTGCCGTTAGCAGTGTTGCGTGGGCGACAACTGTTTCACCGACATTATTACCGACATTATGAGGTAACGTTAGTGTAGCTGGGGTCCCAGTAGCTCACCTTACCTAGCCGGACATATACGGCAACAGCTGCCTAACACACAGACCGAGGCGAGGATCCAGACATTTTGGCAGTTTGTCCCATCAACTGGCTAGGCTACACTAGGTTTAAAGTACACAAGCTTAGCGTTAGTATACAGCGTTAGCTTATTTGTGCTACCTTTCTACATTAGACGCACCTTACCACCAAACACGGGGTTGGGTGTGTGGGGGGGTCCTATTCCTTGGCCCAAATCATTAAACGTCTGAGTTTATAGCAGTTTATACTGTTGGACAACAGCTGTGGCCAGCTAAGCTAGCTAGCTAGCTACGGAGCAGCCGCTAGCGAGGCTGGTCCAATAGGAGAGCGGTGGGCTCGTGACGTCACCTTCCACCGCAGGACGACTTCTGCAGTCACAGTGGGGCACATTTACAAATCACATCAATTGTTGGAAAATGCAACATTTGTTGTTGCATTTTTTCAGCAATTTAAAAATAATCGGTAAAATTCGTCCTAACATGTGTGTGTGTCCAGTATATGTGCATGTTTACAATAATTTATTTGCATTTGTATTTATAATGCATCGACAAGGGGTGGGAACTAATAGTAATAGTAATTATTAACTTCTTCCTCGTCCTTTTCAATCATGTGTTTTTCCTTTTGGTGTGTGTTTTGTTACATGTTCGAAATAGTTTTTTTCAATTTTCAATGTTTATGAATTATTACAAAATGTATATGAATGACATATTTTACTTACTTTGACTACTTCACTTTTATTTTACTTTATGCATATTTGCGTCTGTATATACTTTCTGTAGCTTTTCTGTATTTGTGAAGCTGCTGTCTTAGTCAAGCATTAGTAGACAAATACATCTTACAGAAAACGATGCTCATTTGAAACATATAGAAATATGTATTTCTCAGACATGATTGCATTATTTGCATGTAAAGTGTTGACCAAGGAAGATCAGGCCGACAGAATTGTAGGCCTCCATTAAGAAGGATGTGCTTTACCAATCTAAATCAGAAATGTGCATAAAGGTCACCTTGTATTTAGTAGTCAGACAATTCATGTTTTTACATTGGCTGTGCTTACCTTCTTTTCTTGCTCAACAGCCACCTCTCTGACCCGATGGTAAGGAAAAATATTAAATTATCGACTCAATTTCCTTCTTTCCATACCCAAGAGGAACCTATTTGACACACCATGTCATATTCCACTTAGAGCTGGAAAAGGTGTTGACATCAACCTCCAGGTGGGAGCCTTCTGACAAGGCCTGATAAGTCATACCAATGTGGCGCAACCGCTGGGACGATATTAAGCCGGCCCAATATACGAAAATATTAAATTCAGTTTATCGTCACACTGACCAGGGCAAAAGAAATATCTAGGTTACTTGTATTTGATACTTATACAATAGTATCACATCTTTCTATTCCTCCCAATTTCTCCCATACAATCAGGTATGTGAATTAACCTAATCATTTCCCTATTTGACATAAACATGCATACAGGTGAATCAAGCTTACAAACAAGCTTGATTTTTACTGTGGTACCAAACTGTATGTCTGGTATATGAGTGTGTGAAACTGTGGTATAGTGAGAGTAACGACCAGACCAGAAATGACTTCAGACAACGCTGCATGATGTGGATCAGAACTGTATATGTGAAAAAACTAAAGGTTTCTTTCCGCACAAAGGTTCTTCCAATCAAAGTCTTTACAAACGTTTTTTTGTACAATATAACAAGATCCATTACACTTCAAGTTATGCTTTGTACATGTTCATATATATACTTTCCCCCCCCCAAACTTACGTTAGCTTTTAAGGTCTGTACAACTTGGTTACAAAAAATACATGCCATTTTGATTCCTATGAACATAGAAACAAGATTTTTTTTATTTTATAATAACGGATATTAACAAGAAGAACTGCGCATGACAGTAGCATATTTGAGTTTCTACTATGTATAGCAAAGATGCTAGCTTCATTCGCCAAAAGAAACAACCAAACTGATTTAAACTCAATGAAAAAACAAGGTGACGAGTTTTGCCCCTCAGAATAAAATTTGAGCATTCACGTTATAAATTCAGTTATAGAAACAAGGGCTGTTGTATGCTGTGTGAGTGCATGTGTGTGTGTGTGTCGAGCCTAATGGCGCCTCATCTTGACTTTGCGTCGTTGTGAACTCTCTTTGTGTTTCTCGTACTCCTGCCCACGCTTCCAGTAGTTCTCGGAGCTGCTGCTGCTGCTGCTATGGCGACGGTGGTGAGAGAGCGAGGGGCGTCTGTTCTCCTCCTTGTCCATCTCCAGAACCCTTGGCCTGGCGGACAAAGTACAACGCTAAGTACAACGCTACGCTTATGTTGCCATCACACTGCAAGACAAACGTTCAAAGTCTTGGTGAACAAACTGACATTTAATACACAACCGCCTCAATACAAACATCTCAAATGTAAATGTTGAAGAACGAATGAAGAATGAAGGGCGGTACCTGTGAGCGGCGTCGGGGTCCGCTCTGCGTCGGGAGCGCTTGGCTTTCAGGGGGACGGGTCTCTCGGGGGGCAAGGAGCTCAGAGGGCTGTTCACATCCAGGCGAGGCGCGTCGGGTCGGGTCCTGAAATAAGTGGCGCGCACACACACACACACTTAGAGGCGCCTAGTTCTGACCCATGGGACAGAGCCATTGGGGGCCTATTTCAGTCTGCATTCTCCTCCCCTTCTGCCGTCTGCGTGTTACCGTTATCAAAGTCCCCGTCGCTACGTGAAACAACAACAACAACAACCTCCGAGCTAGTGACCCCCTGTCCCCCTGGCACTATTTTGTAGGGCACGGTCGCCGCCCCCTGGGCTAAGCGCCACCTAAGACGGTTGTGATTGGTTGGAAAAAAATACAAACAGCTTTTTTGCCCCTATACCAGAATGATGGCGGGTTCAGCGAGACCCGATCCGACATGACGCGTTCCCAACTCACTTCCTCAGGATGATGACGGCGCGCCGTTCCTTGATGTCCTGTGGTCGGATACAGTGAGTGATGTCATCGGCGGCGTAGCCGCTGAACAGGGGGGGGAAAGAGGGATCTGTTATCTCACGGTTTCATTCAAACAGCCACAGTAGAGAAGACACACACGTCGTCGGCCATTAACCGACCTGAGAACCGTGACGCTCCCTCTCCTCACGGGCAGCACCAGCACCGGCTCCGACACCCGGATGGGCTTGAACTGGAAGCGGCAGCCGAAGCTGAGGGCGCTGTCGCTGAAGAACGACACGGACACGATGGGCCGGGCGAAGATGTGCTGCGGGTCGACGTGCGACACGATGCAGCCGCCCGGCTGGTAGTCATTGATCACGGCGCTGTTCACGAAGCCCGCTGGGATCACGCCGTCCGACACCAGCCGCCGGATGACCAGCTCGTCCACCCAGGCGGGGATGTCGTCCACCTCGCCCTTGCGGTACAGCCGCTCCTGGCCCGGCCCGCGCTTCTCCAGCTGGGCGCCGTACGTGTAGCCCTCCCCGAAGAAGTACTTGTTCCGCAGTGGCGCCCGGTCCACCGTGTGCTCCCGGTAGCGTCCGGCCTCGGCGATGGCGACCACCTCGTCTATCCGGCCCTCGATCAGGGCGCAGTCCTCCGACGAGAACATGCTCCTCTGCACGATGCCGCCCCGCACCCGCCGCGCCTCCTGCTCGCGGCTCTCCCCGGTGTCGTCGCCGCCGCCGCCGCCGTTGTTGTTGTCGCCGCCGCGCTCCGCCTCGTCCTCCTCGCCGGACTCCCGGAACTTGCGCTTGCGCACCTCGCCGCCGCTGTTTCCGTTGGTCCCCCCGTCGCCGCCCCCGCCGTGCGGGTCCCTGGCGTACGTGTCCCGGTCCGCCTCCCGGTGCGGGGTCATGGACTTCAGCTTGTCCCTCAGGTCAGAGAACCCGGTGGCCGCCATGCCGCGCGCGTGCGTGCGCCTGCGTGCGCGCGCGTGTCTAAGGTCTCCTGCGCCGTTTACGTTACGTTTACCTTATGTGGGCTCGCTTCATTGAAGAAAAAAAAAACACAGACACACAAGGGGTTACGGACGCTTCATTTTAACAGACACATCCCCCCCCACACACACACTCTTGTGTAACGCACCTTGTTAGCTGGACGTGGACGCACGGACCTCCGTCTCCGTGGTGATGGACATTAGCTTGGCGGGTAGCACACAGCCTCTCACCATAGTTACCCTCACTTCGTCGGAGCCGGTTCGGTTCGCGGGGGGTGGGGTTGGTGGGGGGGGGGAAAGGGGCAGTTTGCAGTTTTACTAAATATAGACGCGCACGGGTGTAGACGATGGAGGAGGAGGAGCGGGACGGCTAGCGGCGGCTAGCGGCTAGTTTGTTTAGCTAGCCGGGCTGGAGCTCTCTGCTAGCGGCGGGTGAACTACGCCACATTTCTCATGCCGACACCGGAGTAACCAAACCTTAGCCGTCGCCGACGAAGTGTCCCACCCCCGGTGCTAGTTCATAGCCACGGTGCAAGTTCTCGCAGGACAGACAGTTATTTAGTTAGTTTAGTTAGTTAGTTGGTTGGTTGGTGTCATGACTCGCCTCCGAGAGGGGCTGAAAATAAACTCGTGTTAACCTGCCAGGGGTCTGCGCATGCGCAGAAGCAGTCTGTCACTTGGAGCGGCGCTATCACGTTTCGTGGAGCTGGTGAAATGCAAAAAAGGGCGATTCGTATAATGTGTTTATTTATTTTCGTAAAAATACAAAATGAGAGATTTTTTTTTTTTACAAAACTCATTAGTGCAGTTTTTTCTTTATTTGTACAAAACACACGATGTGGAAATATATATGAGCAATATATTATCTATTTGTTGCTGATATGTATTTGAGTAGTACAGGCATTAAATAATAACGCTTTAAAATTGGTTGTTTTTTACACAAAATGTGTACTTTACAAAAAAAAGACAAATAAATACAATAACACATAGAAACGACATGTTTACATCAATATACCTTAAATGTATAAACAGCAATTTCATTAGAAAAATAAACTGCTCTTGTCAGTTATAATACTTGAAAATAAGAATAAATAGAATAAAATGATGGTTTACCCTACTGATGGTGTCATAGTTAGTCATCTATCTAGTCTATTAATCTTGTGCTGCAAACCATCATAAATCATAAAAGAGATCAATATTTTTCAGGCTGTAAATTCTACACATGAATAAACACCTGAATAAAATAGGAGGTAGGTTACGTGGTACACAGTTTTTTTTTGAATGATTGCAATGATATGTCCACTTTGCACATAATATGCTTGTATGAGTGTGTGTTGTGCTGTGTAGTGCGTTTGTGTGCGGATGCCCTTGCTCCCAGGGGTGGGCGTTGCTGTGAGTTACAACATGGTGATTTCACTCGCCGGAAGGGTTAGCCTCTTCTCTCGTAACGACATCATGTTCTCTACCTGCATGGCAATCACCCGACACAACTCCAGGCCCTGTTTACACACAATAAAATGAAGATAATTTTAAATGGAAAAAGGGAATGAAAACAAGTGAAATTTGACTTCCTCTGTGGCTCCATCGGTGTGCCGCCGTACCTGCTCCAGTTGAAGTTGAACGACTCTTTGCGTGTTCATGTCTCCCAGGGTTAGGTCTACGTAGGGGTAACTCGTGCCAGCAGTGGGCCTCTGGGTGCGGGTAGACTGTACCTCCGACAGGGGGACGACTAGAAGGATTTCCTGCACCACAGGGACACAGCGTTATTGCATAACTACAGGCCACCCCCCCCCCTTCTCTCACCCCCCCTTCTCTCACCTCCTTCTTATCTCTTAGACATTAAGCTGGAATGTCATCATTCATTCCTCTGTTTACCACGTGCATGTGTGTGTGTGTGTGTTTCTTTTTGTGTGCGCGTGCGTGCGTGCGTGTGTGCGGTGTTTCCTTACATGCGTGTCCTTGTGCAGGAAGTGGAGGCCGTGTTGATTGACAGCGAGGATACAAGGGGCGTACAAAGAGGTGGAGCTACTGCTCTGGATGTAGAAGAAGGAGGAGCCAAACATGGGGAAGGCGCTGACCAGCCCTGAACGACAGCGTGAGTAAAAACACAGAGCTCATCGAGGGAAAGCGTACCGAGCGCGCACCTGATGTCTGTCGACGCCCGTTTCGCGGCCCCTTACCCAGGTACTGCGCTCTGGCCTGGTGCGCGGATAGCGACTGTACTTGCTGCATGTGCTGTGTCACCATAGTAACCCACTGCTGGGGCGGCTGCTTTCCAAACAGGGGTGGGGGGATGTACTCTGACAATTCATGGCTATAGGAGCAAGGATGCAAGGATGCAAGGAGGGGGCGAAAAAAAAATCTGACGTTAAACAGGAATTCACATCTGAGGACGAGAGATATGCGAGAATTGTAGAGTTTGCGGATATGCTGCAGATATCCACCTGCCACTCGACCAGTGTGTATTGTGTGCGCTCGACTCTAGTGTGTATTGTGTGAGCTCGTACATGCTGGGGATGAAGATTATGTCCTTAGCTCTGTGCTGCAGGGATGCTAATTTGGAGATCTGGTGGAACTGCTGATCGCTTATTTTTCCCCGGGGAAGCACATTTAAGAGGCCTTTACGGTAGTCGGGCAGGACCTAGAGGAACGGGCAAAATCACCAACACACACACACACACACACACACACATACACACACACACACGCACACGCACACACACACACACACACACACACGCACACGCACACGCACACACACACACACACGCACACACACACATACGCGCATACATAATAATTATAACAGATGACACAAGCCAGCCTAATGATTCCTAATTAGTCTGCTAGCTGAACAACATCTGCTCAACTCCGCCGTGTGTGGCGGCGTACCGGGTTGTAGTGCATGGACACACACACACACAGTTCATTGTACCTGGTTGTAGTGCATGGACACACACACACAGTTCATTGTACCTGGTTGTAGTGCATGGACACACACACACAGTTCATTGTACCTGGTTGTAATGCATGGACACACACAGCTCATTGTCAAACTTGAGCGGCTGGGTCCAGACGACCCGGCGGAACCAGAAGCTGTAGTTGCTGTCCACCTCCTCCGCCTCGGTGGCGATGTCCAGCACGTACTCCTGCTTGTTCAGAGGACGCACGTTCTGACCTGGACACACACACACACACACACACACACACGCACACACACACACGTACATACAATAGGAAAACAACTTGTTTGAGGTTGGTATGTGCGGTTTGTATGTATGTGTGTGTGTGTGTGTGTGTGTGTGTGTGTGCGCGCCTGTGCGTATGTGTGAGATTATAGCAGTCCAGTGTATAAATAATGTGTGTGTGTACCTCTACTGGTGACCAGGAAAACAGTGTATTCATCCATAACCTCGAGCCTGTGTAGACCCATCTCATAGCACAGCTCCTCGATCACGTCCAGAGCCACCTGGAAAATACCGGAGCTTTAAAGGTCCCCTGCGACCAACCCCTGGTGCTATTACCTTCGGTTTGTAGCAACTACCATCCATTTTTCAGGCCCCTCTTGAATATTTACATGGCAAAAGTTGATGTATCATAATCCAACACGGTGACCCTGTTCACCTTGATATCAAATATTAATTCAAGCAGGCAGCATAAGGTCTGGCAGTGTTTCATGAATAAAACAGACACAGAATTGATGCATCAGTCCACATTACAGCAAGCCATCTGTCATGCCATTATTCGGTTAGTTAGTTTATCTATAAACCGCCAAACCGTTGGTTTGGTGTTGCACGTAGGGCTGGGCGATATGGCCAAAATCTTCTATCCCAATATAGGTCATTTTATATCTTGATAGCGATATATATCACGATATAGCATGCTTTCTGGTAATGCAATACATAAATAGTCTATATAAAATAACAACATGTAAAGCATATTTTTTGTATGCCCCTGTGTGAAATAAATCGTTTTTTCCCCCACCACTTTACTGTAATGCAACCTTTAAAACCAGTTAAAGACAACAATTGTTTTTAAACCAGTTAAAGACAACACACTCAAATCACAATATCGATATAACATTGATATATTGCCCAGCTCTAGTTGCACATTTGTTGCAAGTTAATGTACACGAACAGTTGATGTATCTTTGGTGGGAAAAATAATACAAAGTAAAAGTACCCCGCGGGGCAGTAGAGGATTGATGTATCTTTGGAGGGCAACATTCCAAAGTAAAAGTACCCGAGGGCTGGTGGAGGATGCTCTACCACAGGTTGTGTCCCAGTTCCTAGGAAGCTTCCTATAACTAGGAAACCTTTGAATATTCCTGATTAGGATACATTTTTGTGATGTCACAATGTGAGAGCGAGAGACAGAGACAGACAGAGAGACACAGACAGAGAGACAGAGAGATAGAGAGAGAGGTGTACACTTACAGAGCACGTCTTAATC
Source organism: Merluccius productus (assembly GCA_027122695.1). Taxonomy (NCBI): domain Eukaryota; kingdom Metazoa; phylum Chordata; class Actinopteri; order Gadiformes; family Merlucciidae; genus Merluccius; species Merluccius productus. The sequence continues at coordinate 10,958,226 of JAOPJI010000101.1, forward strand.
TTTTGATGACGCTCGATTCCTCCTGGGAAGAGAAACAGCTGTCGCTTGGAGCTCCGTCCAGCCTGACAAATGTACACACACAAACACACACACACCTTTATACCTGCGGTGTACGAAAAAAGTACACAACGCACTGTAGTGTGTAGTACCTACCACCATAGCCTTCAGCTCCATGCTGTTAGGAGGGATCACACGGCCCCCATACTGAAATGTCTTTTTCAGGTTCTGCTCAGACGCTTTAGCGATACCTGGCAACACACATACCGCTTCTGTTAGGCACAAGCTTAGGCTTCAGACAGAAGGAGATTTTATTAAATGTCAATGACTATGAATGGGAAAGAAACGGATAACAAAGAGGAACAAAGGATGTGTGTCTGTCATTTTTTATAGAGGGTTGGTCTAAGGAGGCGGTAGGTGTTTAAATGTCAACCATTAAAAATAGTATATCCCATAATTGAATGATCCAAGGGCATAGGAAGCATCATTAAGGTGTGTGTGTGTGTGTGTGTGGGGGGGGGGGGGGGGGAGCAGCCAATAATAGGGGGTCTTAG
>JAOPJI010000101.1:11000212-11008309 GCA_027122695.1 Merluccius productus
CTCTATAACATAATTGAACTAAGGAGCAATCAGGTGTAATCCACAGAAAGCAGGTGCCTACCTCAGGTTGCTTCCGCTCATGTCGTAATTGCGCATTGCTGACCCGAGGTTGGGATGGTTGGGTTTGGGCTTGCCTGTGAACGCTGAGTCGTCCGTCAGATGGAAGAGCTCTTTGGAGCGCATGCCTCGGTTTCTGAACAGGGCAGAGGAGAGGTTGGGCTTCTGACCGGGGATGAGCAGGGCGCCATCGGGGAGCTTGTACGAAGTGCTGCGCAGGTTGGGGTTCAGTGTAAGAGCCTGGCGAGGGGTTCAGGAAAGACAAGAAATAATGAGTCACTATTCATTGATGACCAAACACAGAATATCCAAAAAATCCACAATTGCCATGATTTTATGCCCAAAAGCAATCAAGAGAACATGGGCAAATACACACTTGCGAAAGGTTAGGTTTGACTGGTTTCCTTGGGTCTATAATGATGGAGCCGTCTGGCAGGGTATAGGATGCCCCCATAATGTAGGGATTCTTGAGGGCAGCCGACAAGAGGGGAGACCTTTTTCTGGGATCCACGAGAAGGGTCCCATCTGGGAGGGTCAATGTTGCACCTTTCAAGGCAGGGTTGTTGAGGGCCTGTGGATTACAGCACAGCAGCTTACAGCTATATCCAGCCTCTTAGGTTAGGCTGAAATGTTTAATCATGCAGGGTTTCATTAAATGGCTCAAGTTGTTAGCTGCGAGTAAGTGTTTTTGTTTAACATATTAATAAAATAAATAAACAATAACATTAAAATAAAAACATCAAAAAGATATTGAGGTAAACCTGCGTTTCTCAGTAGATTACACTTTTATGTTATAGTAATGCTCAGAATTCATTGATTTCCACAAATTACTCTAATTCACATATGTCAAGATGTCACAAATTCAATGTATGCACACATTTATAAGGCAGGTGAAATACTTCAAATAAAAAAAGGGTTACAGAAAAATAAGCCACATAACACTCCCAGTGAGTAAGCTGGAATGACGACTAAAAGAACATGAGGTTACAAGTCAGCGAGGGAAAAAGTGTCAGACAAAATGTGTCACAAGTGATCCTGAAGACAGCTGATGTCAGGTACAGCAAGCCAAGAGGGTAAGATGTCTTGCTCACCTTCAAAAGGTTTGGTGAGATGGGAGCATAGGGGTCAGTGACCACTGTTCCATCGGGGAGTTTATAGCTAGCGTTCTTCATGGCAGGGTTCTGCAGTGCACCCGACAGGTTGGGAGAGATGGGTTTTCGTGGGTCGATGATGATGGTGCCGTCAGGCAGAGTATATGATGCACTTTTGAGGTAGGGGTTCTGGAGCGCTGCTGTGAGACTTGGAGAGGAGGGCTGTCTTGGGTCGATTACTATGGTCCCATCTGGGAGGGAATAGGACGCTCTGCGAAGAGCGGGGTTGTTCAGTGCCCGCGCAAGATTTGGTGACATAGGTGCCTGCTGCCTTGGGTCCACAATTGTGCCATCGGGGAGTGTGTAGGTGGCATTTTTGACATTCGGGTTCTGAAGAGCTCTGGAAAGATTGGGGGAGGTAGGCTGATATGGGTCCTACAAAGTTTGAGATGTGGAAATAAATGTAAAACAGAAGAGAGAACAATGTCTATTTACGAATTTGGTTTGTCACAAAATAAAAACAAAACTTCACTCCACAAAACTTAGACTGGAATTACAATTATAATGTTAAACCTTCACTATCAAACTTTTTTATTCCATTAAAAAATATCTGAACTAGAAAGCCCCCCCCCCCCACCGTGGAAGAATGATATAGCTATAACTGTAGCTACAACTCAAGCCACTAGAGTTTGCTAATAATACAATAATACAACAACATTCTTTAGTATAGTTGTAAATACCATATATTGTACTGCATTGCTTACTCCCTTACTCTCTACAATTAAATTCCTCAAACCCCTAAATTCTAGGGGTATGTAAATAGCACTTTAAAATAACCGCCTTATACCAACATATAGGTATACAGTCACCTCATGCTATATAGGGCTATTGGTTTCTTTCTTACTTACCCTGAAAATCCTTCCATCTGGCAGGGTGTATGAGGCTCCACGGACCTGTTGATTTTGTAGTGCGTGACCCAGCATCGGGGAAGCTGGCGCACTAGACCTTTGTGGCCCATATGGAGACATCAAGGTTCCATCAGGTAACCTGTATGTAGATTGCATCATCTGACGGTTTTGGAGTGCACTACCCAACATCGGTGAGGAAGGAGACCTTTGTGCATATGGGGACATCAAGCTTCCATCAGGTAACCTGTATGTAGATTGCCTCATCTGAGGGTTTTGGAGTGCGTGACCCAGCATCGGTGAGGAAGGAGCACTAGACATTTGTGGCCCATATGGGGACATCAAGGTTCCATCTGGTATCCTGTACGAGGAATGCAGCTGTTGACGGTTTTGTAAGGCACGGCCTAACCCGGGGGACATGGGTGCAGGAGGCCCGTACGGGGAGTGCCCGAGGTGCATAGTTGTTTGGTAAGACGCCTGCTTCAGGTGAGGGTTTTGGTGCAGCGCTTGGTGAACCTGGGGCCCAGCACGGGCTTGAGAATGGCGGCGTTGTGCCAAGGGTGTTCTAAGAGTGGAGACGTTCTGGAAGTCAGTGGAGCGGTTATGCAGGGCTTCATGCAGCATTGGTGAGGGTGCAGGCTCTGAGATGTAATCATATGGAGTGACTATAGTTGGACCATACGGAGACTGCAGTGAAGGAGTCTGATAGGACGACATTCCTCTCAGAGCCTCGCCATGCTGCATCGCCCCTGAGAGCATTGGGGACGAGGGAACTGACTGGCCATATGGAGATTGAGGCCTTTGCAATGGAGATACATATGATGCGTCTCTCACAACTTGGTTCTGAAGAGCTCCAGACAACATAGGGGATGAGATGAAGTCTTCCTGTTCATAGGGATAGCCTGGTTGTTGCAATGGAGAAGCATAGGAAGCATCTCTTAATACCTGGTTTTGCAGTGCCCCGGATAGCATTGGAGAAGAGGCTGGCAGGGGCTGTTCATAAGGGGACATTGGTCTTTGCAATGGGGAGGAATAGGAGGCACCACGGATGGTCTGGTTTTGCATTGCATTAAACAGGGCAGGGGAGGAGGGATGAAGCTGCTCCTCGTATCCCATTTGATCCATACCAACCATCTGGGGGTCATTGTATGCAAACTGGGAACCCATGGGAGGTGCAAAAGACGCCTGGCGGATAACCTGATTTTGCAGTGCACCGGAGAGCATAGGGGAAGAGGGGCCAAATTCATCACGCTGGTCCATGTATGGATCAGCGTAAGGGTCTGGGGCATAGGTTGGTTGAGGGGAAAATTGTTGAGGAAGGTGTGGGGAAGCACGTCGAGAAAGGTGTGGAGAGGCCTGCCGTGACATTCGGTGAGACATGGCAGGGGATGCAGGGTAGGACATGTGCTTCAGAGAAGGCTGTGGAGAATGCATCATTCTAGACTGTCGGACCATGTGTGGATGCCCTCGAGCCATAGGGCGAGGGAGCATACGGCTGGAATCTCGTCTCCTGGGGGGCATACGTTGTGACATGTGAGGGGAATGAAATGGTGAGGAGAGATGGGAGGAGTCAATTGTGAGAACAGAGGACCTGTTGCTCCGCATGGAGGAAGGACGGAAGGGGCGGACATTCTGTGTCGGTGGGGGCACTGGTCGCCCTCGGAGACCCATAGGAGAGGGTCTGACTGTACCCAAGGGAATGTTGCCCATTCCCATCATCCTGGGCTGTGCCAGGGGCGTTGGCTCTCGCATTAAACGAGTGGAGCGCCTGGAGAGGGTAGGAGATGTCGGTGCTCGTCTCTGTCCAGTGGGGGAAATACTGCGGGATAGTGGAGGAGAGGGTGAGGGTCTCCTATTGAGGCGGGGTGAGGCAGGGGGCGACATACGACGAGGGGAAACTGGAGGAGATGGGGAACCAAGTTTCATTCTCCCGAGTGGGCTGCGAGCGGTGTGAGGTGACGGAGGGGGGCTTGCCCTCCTCATGGATGGGGAAGGAGGGGGAGAATGTCGTCTCATGGACCCTCTGGGCGAGGTGGGAGGACTTCGCCGCATCATGGAGGCACGGGGAGAGTGGGGGGGTGAGGGTCCCCGAGCCATAGAGGATGGGGGTCGTTGAGGCTGTATTCTTCGGAAGGCGACAGGAGATTGTGGCGGTGAAATGCGTCTAGACATAACCGAAGGGGGTCTTTGGAATCCTGCTCCCCGCATTGAGGGCTGTGGGCTTCGTCGGAGCTGGGGCACAGGGGAAGCCATGGGAGACGGACGACGCATCATCTGAGGCGAGCCCATCATCTGAGGCGCGCCCATCATCTGAGGCGAGCCCATCATCTGAGGCGCGCCCATCATCTGAGGCGCGCCCATCATCTGAGGCGCGCCCATCATCTGAGGCGAGCCCATCATCTGAGGCGAGCCCATCATGACGGAGCGCCGGGATGGAGTGGGAGAGGGGTGGAAGCGGCGGGAAAGAGTGGGGGACATATTGGCCTGCTTTATGAGCATGGCCGTTGGAGTGGGTACTATGGGGGAGGCATAGCCCTGTTGCTGGGACATCATCATGTGGTCAGACATCATCTGTTGCTAGGGAGAAAAATGAAAGTACACATTTGTCAATATTGTATACTTGCACAAACATTCATGAAAAAGCTATGGACACAACATGATTTAGTGATTTATAATATCATATCAATTGGAAAAAATGTGTAATTGAACATTATAAAAAATATATAGTGAGTATATATATATATATATATATATATAATATACAGTATGTATGGTGAGTATAAGTATATATATATATAATTTATATATATATGTAGGTCAGTATAAATATAAAGGAATAGTGAGTTAATGATTTAAAAAAATAGGTAATGAACAGTGAATCAAGTAAATTAAAAATCAATTTATTTAGCTGTCCAATTTATTATTGATCAGCTTCTCTCTTTGGATACATTCTTGGTCCTTTCATACATTTGATTATCAATTTATTTATTTTCCACATGCAAGATTTGCTTTGTCATGTATATGATAATGGGGAGGGCATGTCTATACTTATGCAGGGAATACATTTTAAATTGTGTTTTGTATTACGTAATATTGATTTATAAAATATTCTGTTACTGACTTTGAGCAAGTGTATTGAGTATTGTAAAATAATGACACATCAGCGATTGAGAAAAATAACAAATAAAATACAACCTGTGGTGACATCATTTGGGGAGACATCATTTGTTGGTGAGGTAATCCCATTTGTTGTGACATCATCTGTTGTTGTGGTGCCATCATCTGTTGCTGTGTTGCCATGGGTGACATCATTTGCGGATCCTGGGGCATCATCTGGGATTCCATAATCATCTGTTCTTGTGCAGACATTTGCTGTTGCGACATCATTTGATCATCATATTCTGACATCATCATTTGGTCCTGAGGAGATAGCATTGGTTGCTGCATTGACGTCATCTGCTGCTGTGGTGACATCATCATCTGTTGCTGGGGAGCCATCATTTGTGGTTGTGGTGACATCATCATTTGTTGCTGGGGAGTCATCATCTGCTGCTGTGGTGACATCATCATCTGTTGCTGGGGATCCATCATTTGTTGTTGTGGTGACATCATCTGTGGCTGGGGAGCCATCATTTGTTGTTGTGGTGACATCATCTGTGGCTGGGGAGCCATCATTTGTTGCTGTGGTGACATCATCATTTGTTCCTGAGGAGACATTGGCATGTGGTGTTGCGGTGACATCATCATGTGTTCTTGCTGCAGCATCATGTCATCCTGTTGATATGGCGATAAGGGAATCTGGTCCTCATATTGGATTTCTGACATGTCTTCAAATTCTGGATCAGGGGGTAGAGTTGGTGCTGGGGGCAAGGGCACGTCGAGACGTTCCTTGCCAAACAGACGCACTTGTGGTCTTGGCACTCTGAAGGTCACCTCCCCTCCCTGAATGTCACCAGTTTCATTCCCATATGGATCAAACTGGTTGGCATATTGGTCTCCATGTTGGCCCTGAAGGTGTTCCATTCCTTGAACAACAAATCCATACTGCTGTTGGTTACCTGGTAACAATCCTGTTGCCTGATGGGAACTGTAGTCTTGGTAGGGACCTCCACTCTCATTGTAGTTAAGTTGGTAGTCTTGCTGGAATCCCCCTTGCATTCCCATTGTTGCTTCATATGGATTTTCATAATAACCTGCTTGCCCATCGTCATAGAAACCCTCTGCACCATCATTGTAGTAACCTCCCTGACCATCGCCATACAATCCCTGAGCTTGTGGGTTCATGTAATTACCCATCTCATCTCCATAGAGACCATAGCCTTCCCCCATTTGTCCATAGTCCCCCATTTGTCCATAGTCCACACCCTCTTGCCCATACATGTGTTGCTCCATATGCTGCTGTTGTTGGTAACCATAGAAATCGGGTTCCTGGTTGTAACCTTGGTCATAGTAGGCATTTGTATTTTGACCGTGTCCATAGAGACCATCGTCATAGTACCCAGCATCAGGGTCATAGTTGCCATCATCCTCATAGTAGCCAAGATCCTGATGGTCTTGTCCCCCAGCACCACCGTCATAGTAACCCATCTGATCGTGGCCCCCATATGCGGCCGCTGCCTCCTCACCATAGCCACCATAACCGTCATCATATCCACCATAGCCTTTCTGGTGCTGTGGACTCCGGGGGTCATATCCATACATGTCCTCACCATGTTCATAACCATCATTTTGGTACCCTTGGTGGCGCCTGCTGGCCTGGCGGCCTTGTGCTCTGTTTCCCCCCCAGCCTCCACCGGAGCGCATTTTAGTGGAAATGAACCGCTTCGTTAGCCAGTTGGTTGCTCCAGCAATTTTACCCAGCAATTGGCTGCTGTTCTTGAATTCACCGGTTTTGCCGTCCGGCCCTTTCTTACCAAATAAACCTTGAAAGAAACCCTGCTTCTTCTTTGGCCCATCCAAACGGAGCAACATATAGGTTGGCTTTTTCCCGCCATTTGCTGCCAACTTTTTTTCCCTTTCCTCCTTTTCCTTTTTCCTCTTTTTGCTGCCCTTAAACCGCATCATGAATCGAGAAGTATTCTTGAGCATTGACTTACGCCGCTTCTTCTTCGCCAGGCGGTTCTTCCTCTTTCCCAGACCCAAGAACAGACGGGATGTACTTTTCAGCTTCTTCCTGCTGGCCCTGCGCCTCTTGAAGCCTGAGAACTTCATGAACATCCTGGACATGTTCTTCAGACCCTTCTTTGGTATTTCTTTAACGGGAGGTGGAGGAGGTCCTTCCTCCTTCTTTTTCTTCTTCTTCTTGGCATCTGCATCTTCTTTCCCTCCTTTGTGATCTTTGTGTCCCTTTTTCTTGGCTTTCCTGTCATATTCCTCCTCATCCTCTTCATCTTCCTCATCCTCTTCATCTTCCTCGTCCTCTGAGTCTACCTGTCTCCCGCGGGACTTCCCCCCTTTTCCTCCTTTGTCCTTACCGCCGCGTCCCTTTCCTCTCCCGTCGTCCTCGGAGTCTTCCTCCGGATCCTCGCTAAACTCCTCGTCTTCCTCCTCACTGAGAATTTCTTCCTCCTCCTCTGACTCCACCTTTTTCTTCCCTTTGTCTTTTCCTTTCTTTCCATCGTCCTTTCCCTTTCCCTTGGGGGGCTCCTCCTTTCCTTTCTTCCCGCCTTTCTTGTCATCTTTCCCTCCTTTCTTGTCGTCCTTTTTGTCATCCTTTCCTCCCTTCCCCTTCTTTTCTTCTTCCTTCTTTACGGGCTCCGGTTCAGGCTTCCCACCTTTCTTAGCATCCTTCTTCGTGTCCTTTTTGGCATCCTTCTTGGAGTCCTTCTTGCCTGGCATTCTGACAGGTGGCTACGAGGTCACCATGCCCTCCACTCAACTCTCTGCAGAATACAAAGAAAAATACAGACTTCAATGTGTCATCTGTAATAGCGAAAATGGAGCTATTATACAAATATTTATTCACATACATACACACGCACACACACACACACACACACACACACACACACACACACACACACACACACACACACACACACACA
>JAOPJI010000101.1:11022748-11033656 GCA_027122695.1 Merluccius productus
TGTGTGTGTGTGTGTGTGTGTGTGTGTGTGTGTGTGTGTGTGTGTGTGTTTTTTTTTTTTTGTGTGTGTGTGTGTGTGTGTGTGTGTGTGTGTGTGTGTGTTTGTGTGTGTGAAAAATCTTAGAAGTAATTAGAATGAATGTGATACCATCTCACTGTATGGCTCTGTTACATGCACCAGTATATGAAAATCATCATTCCAAACATTATTATTGTATTTTGTGGAGGATAGAGGATTAGTCAGATTAATGCAGATTAAGAGGGGGGCCAAAGTATCCTTGAATCAAAGCGGTTCAAAAGTCACAAGTTTCGCTTCAAAGGAAAAACGTGTTAAAAAAGAAAAGAAAAAAACTTTTGAGAAAAAAAAAAGAAAAATGCGAAATACTAAAATACTTTTTTTTGGGTTGAGGAATTGGGATACCTCGATCTCACACGCGCACGTTCACACTCGCACACACACACACACACACACACGCGCACGCGCACACGCACACGCACACACACACACGCGCACACAGAGGCCGTCAGAATAGCGTGCTGCCATCAGCTGTCAGACTGAGACCAAATGCTCTCTCTGAAGTCAATTAAAGCTGATATACTGCCGACACTGCGTCTGACGGACCGGCCCCAGCGGCATACACTGCCAAACATTTTGCCAAGGGTGCACTGCCGATGACGGATAGCCGTCGTTGGACTCGGTACACACGTGAATATGGATGTGGGGGTGGTTACCTACCGCTCCGTTATACTTGGACCGGGCTGTTTCTGTGTCACCGCTCTTTGGAAGGAAACAGGAGTTGTGCGACATTAAGAGGGTTGCCATTCATCAGGAAGGAGCGAAAGGCTGGCCATTCAAGGCTTATTATAATTTGTAGTTTTGACTCTCTAATGGCCCTTTGCCTATTAGTTTGAGGGGAAAGCGTTCCCGGGGCTCAGGCTCTAGTTAATCAGCCAGGGGCCCAATGGGGAAGCACACTCTCCCGGCGGTTCTTGACCAAACAGAGTCAGCGAGCCCCTGGCCTGTTGATATACTGTATGTCTGCCATCGTCACTATACACTAATCAGACGACTATTTGTTGGAAATCTTCCTCAAGTCTTAATTGTCAGGCAGTTGATGTGTGAGGTTTACATGTAATGCACGATCACTTCAAATCTGGAAGTTGCCCAAGTTGCCCAAGTGGAACTGCAGAATTCGGCTGCACGTTATTTTGTTCAACACGTCAGCATGTAGGCCTACGGTGCAGAAGGGGACTTCGATTTAAAAAGCAGCTAATACAAATTTGTTGACTAATCAGTCAGACCTCAATTTGTGCAGTCTGAAAGCACTCAATTACTCGTTTGCTTCATATTCCAGTTTCCTCGGATGTCAATATTTGTGCTGTCATCAAGTTGATGACTTTCGACTGGGTAGCAGCGTTTTATTTGTATTTATTTGCTTAGCGCATCACAGGCTTCGAGAATCTAACAGATGGTGAAATGGAGGAATTATACGACTCAGAAAACCGAGATTTGGTTTAAAATCAAATATGTTTTAATGATTTAAATGATATAATTGTAATAAAACGCTACACTATCCTTTTCCAGATGCTTTTTATACGTAATGTTTGAGGAGTTTGTTAACGACTGCATGAAATGAAAAATTATCCTTTTGGCCTTTATTAATTTCCCCACTAATCGTATGCACCTGTTCAGTAAAGCATTTCACAAAATGCAAAACATTTTATTCACACATGAATTTACCTCCTTCTCACAGAGTTTTTTATAATAGTGTTACCGTGAGTGAGCGGAGAAGCGTTAGGCTACATTTCCACCGATAACAACACCATTTGGGTCAGACCAAGTGCAGCAGTGGGCAGTCGCTGTGACATGATGTGATTTGTATCATTCAAGGTTCGAATGATCAAATCACATCGCTGCTGTTTTGTCAGGATACCCTTTGAATGTTTCACATTGTCTTGAATGTACTGCTTAACAGCTTCCCACCAGTAGGATTTACTATTGCCTACCATGGTTACTATTAAAATAGGTCAGATTCAGAATACATTTTGCGGACAACTAACTTTTGTAGTTCCCCAATGTAAACCTCATATCAGTCCTACGTAGTTCACCCATACAGTCATTGAGCCACACAGTACAGAATATCGGGCTTTTGAGGATGAAATAGATGTTTGTGTCAAAATGACCAAAGGCAAACACTTGAATGCTTTCCATTTAATTTAATATTTTGCTGTAACTATCAATACAAAACAAATCACCCGATTGATATGCATCGCGTGTTTGGCGGGCGGCACTACGCCAAGCAAATAAAGACGTTGTTATCTGCAAAATGTGTAATGAATAGAGTGGAGAAGAGAGGCATAAAAACAGAAGTAATCGTTGTATCAATGCAATTAAAACATCAGGAAGAGCATCTGGTCCGTTAGATACGCTTCAGCGCACCATAATGCAACATCTCAATATCTCACTCATTACACAACTTCCTCTTCTCAGAGCCAAATGGAATGTGACAGATTAACAATGTCTACATTTTCTCATAAATAATATTTATGAGGGCATTTATGTGGCTGATCAGCGAGAGTTGGGGGTGTTCCTTGAATGCAAGGCGACGATACAGTTTAAGAACAAGCAGCGATTTCATTACAGCTATATTATTTCATGTATACGATTTTAATTCCCCTCGGATAATACGAGTCTCCAGTCGAATGGCTTATCACCATATGCAAGTTGTTGTTCAATTGGTATGTCATTTCAGTTAACCAAAGCCTGAAGCATACCAAGCCATGGCAAGCAGGTGTTGACTCTTATGGTAATTCAGAAAAACAAGTCAGCCCCCCTTTTTGCATAGAAGCCTAGAAATGCATAATTCAGTGTGAGGTAAATTTATCTTGAATTCTACTCTGACCCTAACCGTCTCCTTACTAAACCCACACACAAACACACACACACACATGCACGCACACACGCATGCATGCACGCGCACACACATACGTGCACACACACACACACACACACACACACACACACACACATACACACACACACTCTAATTGTCACATGCTGAGAATCATCCCCTACTTACATACTTAGGACTTTGTATTCCCTACTATAAGGAACATAGGTCACGGACGAAAGCCCTTCATCCTCTCCAATCCCCTACACACAGGATCCAAGTAAAATATTAACACTCTATAATATTCTACACGCATTTTTAGTGTTCATTATGTATGTGCTTAACACATAGAAACAACAACACACACACACACACGCACACGACACACACACACGCACAAACCCTAAACACTCGCGTTTGCCAGTGAATGAGGGTGAATAAATGTCTTCTATGGCACTTGGCAGAGTACTGCTTGTTTATTCATATTCATTACAAATTAAATATGAATGATGGAACTCTCATGGACTTTCTAATCCCTTGGTCCAGCGGTGCACACACACACACACACACACACACACACACGCACACGCGCACACAGACACACACACACACACGCGCACTCACAAAGGCACAGAGGCGCACAAACAGATTTCCCTAAATTCATTTAATGCTAATTCGCCGTGGAATGTGCACCAAAATTGGGAAGTGGCCAAATGTGTGTCCAACTCCCCCCCCCCCGCCTCACACAACACTCAGCTCAGCGTTATTGCAATTCTGATGTGAAAGAAAAGGCCGGCGGCCTGCTGAAAGAAGTTCATGAAAGAAGGTCCTCTCAAAGTAAAAAAACAAAGACGACGCAACAACAAAATGTGGTTGCCCTTGCAAAAATGTTCAAAATAAAAATCAAAACAATGCTTTTTAGCAATATAATAGAACGACCTCATGCTACCCCGTAGCCACTGGAAACGAGTCAAATTGCACCCCGTCTTGTGGGCTCATAGCACTTGTTATAAAAGGTTGAAAACAACCTTGCCCAGAATGTGAACAGACGGAATTTGAAATGAACCTACCATGTTCAAAACAATGCTTCCCCCGAAACCACCGGAGACCTTAAGTAACACCGCTATCTAGCGTGTGGTGCGCGCCGGTTTCAATCGACTTCACGACGAGGAAGTCGAATTGACCCTTCGACTGCGTCATCATGCGCCGGGTGTCCCATTGGCGCTCAGCAGACATCTTGGAGTGGTAAAAAGTCTTCGGAAAGCCCCCGCCCATGTGTGCTCCATTTAATTTGAGTTATTATTTATAGCCATTAGAGTCTTGAACCAGGTAATGTGTTCATGCACATGGAACATCACCCTGGGTAATGTTACACTGCGTGCAAAGTTGTTTTCTTGTTCAGCGCCATTACCGTTGTCTCAGGGTTCGTCGGTCCGTGACATCTTTGATTTGAGTATAGGAGCCGCCCTGAGTGGCATGAAATGTCAAAAGTTTTCTTTTTTAAGTATTAAATCACAAATTCAGGCTGGGTGGGTTTTTGACTTCGATTAAACCCGCACAATCCAACTTTTTCACTTCTGCCGTCGCCTTTTGTCGAGAATAATTTGAAATCGTGAGTGTGTCTAAAGAGTCAAACTGCCCACGGCTCACATTTTCTCTCTCCACATACATTTCGGGGAAAAAAGGTGAGAAAGTGGGTACAAGCTCGGCTGCAGAGGGCATTGTGAAGCACCTCTACCTCGTCATAGCTGAGCGCTTTGAATTTATCAAGGGGGTTTTATTGTTATCATACACATACATTATCAGTACGATTATTATTATCATATATATTTCTGTAATAATTGTGATGGCTGCACTGAAAAGGGCTGCAGAGTGCAGGTTGAAATATACAGTACATAATAGAGAGTATAATAGAGAGTATAATAGAGAATAAATATACTCAAACGCAGTTCTTTATGAACGACTTATATTATTAAACAGCACGCCGCTTTCAGCTGACTCAGCCCGGCATACGGGTCTACACACCTTTGAAAAAGGCAATTTAGAAGGAAGGCTTTCTGAACAAGGAATGGGCAAAGCCGAGTCACTTCAATCAATATAGCAGAAGCCAGTTTCTTTCCATTCAGCCGCTCGGCGCTCCGCTAGAAGAGTAAAGAGGTTGCTAGTGAAACCAAGGTTGTTGTACCACTGGAAGTGACATTTGAGGCGGAGAGCTGCTGTATTCCGCTGTTACCCGTCCAGTGCACACACACACACACACACACACACACACACACCAGAAGGTAGAGGGTGAGAGGCCTGTCAATCTGTGCTGCTATTTGCTCCCACCCAGTGCTTTGTGGCGAGTGTCGCTGTGGGAGAGGTCATTGAGTGATAGAATATGTTGTGATTCTCCACACAGCAGCGGCACAAGTAGTTATGAGGAATAACTATAAGGCAGCAGAGCGTGACACATCCAATTGCCGTCTCGGTTACTGGTCGACAAACACGCATACACGCGAGCAGGCGAGTCACAGGCGAGAGAGAGAGAGAGAGAGAGAGAGAGAGAGAGAGAGAAAGGGAAGGGAGAAATCCACAAATGAATTTGTGTTGTACACATTGTGGAGAAATATGGTTTTAATCATGGTTGGTAATTTATATATATTAGGCGGTTGGTGACTTTACCCTCGGTTTTCAGGCATAGCCTCTTAGCGTCTCCGCGGTGCCCGCTAGACCCGCCGACAGCGAAGTTCCACTGCAGTGCCTGTGTTTGATCACTGGGGCTATGCTGCTAATTAAGCCGGTTTCTGGCATGCCTAAAACACACAGCGTGTTTTTTAATTAAATAAATGTCACACGCCACATGTCAATACATTTTAGACACGGTGTAGTGGATTGTTCAGAGGTCGCCTGGACTCCTGGCATTTGCGTCCTTCCTCTACCTCTCCTCTATCGAATTTGAACATCGCAACGTTTATAAAATCGTATCATATGGTGATATTTATCACAATCCTGCCCCAGCCCCATTCACTCGCATGGTAATGTACCCATAAATGGTTAAATAAATAAATAAATAAATGTAGTAGGGCTATTTTTGTATCTCCTCTGTGTCGATAGTCAAATGTGTGTCACCTGTCTTGACCTGATTCTGTTCACCTGCGTCCCGTGTATTTAGGCTCCCTAGATGCGTCTCCTCTTTTCATTTTTCCGCGCTTGTTTCTGGGTCTGCCGCTCCTCCTAAGTAAACCAGCGTTATGTATGTAACTGGTTCTATGAATTCTGGATGACCGCCGGAGGCAGCGCATGCGCAATGGTGTCGCACGTTGGCAGTTTGGGCTGTTTGTTTGTAGTTTTGTTGGTGCATTTCTTCCTGCTGTATCTGGAGATGTGAAGGACCGGAGCCCAGAGTCCCATGTCATTATATAGGGGTGTATAAGGGGTGTCACTCGGGCACCCGGGGTGCACAGGTGGCTTTGTGGAACATCTGACAAGATGAATCCAGTGCGTCACGCTGCCTCTGGGGGTCAGTAAAAATGAAATACAATTTCTGTTTCCTGTTTCAGATTGGGTTCGCCACCTGTTCCTAGACTGACACTGTTTGAAGCACATTTTGATTCGCCGGTATAACACGGCGATACCTTTTTATTTTATTTTTTAGGTTTCTCTCTTAAACGCTGACAAAGTGGATGACCACTCGACCACCGTTTGTCACGTGTATGTTGCGTTGCATGGCATGGTTGTAGTGTTGTTGTATGTCATAGACAAAGACAAACACGCTTTCATTGAAATTATTTTATTTTATTACAGTAATGATAAACAGCAACGAGACATCATGCATGCACACAAACAAACCCGCCTTACCATGGGAATAATGGCATTTCCTGGTCTTTCTTACTTGCTGGTTTAGGTTATACCATGTATTGGAGTTGGATGAGATCCTGGGGAAATTCATTCAGTGTTTTTTTATTAATCTATACTTGCCTGTTATGTAATATTCTAGTTAAAATATAGAAGAACGTACACTTTGATACGCCTTTGGCATTATGGCCATGATTGGAAATTATACAAAGTAACTTACATGAATTGGAAATGTTGACGCCAGTGGGCGGCGCTGATAATGATTTGGGTTAAGTAGTCGGCCGAGGGCGCAGGGGGAGAAGAATTGGCTGTGCAGCCAGGCACATGAAATAAGTGATCACGATTGGAAATAAGCAAAGTAAATTTAAATGAATTTAGTTTTCAGAGTAGTTTTGCGGTACATGGCAAATCATGTTGGGATCAATTGTTTTTGTAAGTGGCATAGTTGTAAAGAGCACTTTTGTAAATAAAAATTCAGCATTGGAGGTCTGTCTCCTCCCTCCCTCACTGACTCTCTGGTTCAAGCTATCTCACAAACGCCGACAAAGTCGAAAAAGCGAGCAGGACGCCGCTAAGTGCGGCATGCTAAGAAATTAAAGTCAGTTAATGAAACCAAATGAACTAACGCTGTCTGTCGGTAGTCCGCAGACTCGCCTGCACTTGAACGCTAATTCGGGTAACTCTGTGTAACTCTATCAATGGACCCCGAAACGATTTCTCATCGCGCCGATAACCGCTATGTCAACATTACCACAGCAGACACGCGGCTCCTAGTTGTGTTAGCTCCGACGCTAACTCCGGGGAAGGTTCGCTGTAATCTTGTCCCATTGGTTAGGTTGACGCTAATTCCCCCGGACAGGAGCATAGCGGTGTGTGATTTAGCGACGTATGCTAAGTTCTGTTAGGAGCTGCGGGCGAGTCCGTGGGCAAGGGAGCGCAAGCTGGAAAACTACTGGCTGGCTAACTGGGCTGATTAGGCCGGGTGTGAGATGACATGGATCAGATACACACACTCGCCCGGCCGGAAAGGCTGATTGACAGAAGAAAGGGGGTCGAACCCAGGGGAGCCAAATTGAGACAAATCTTTAAGAAAACATGAGAGGGGGAAAAGTGTCAGGGAAATGATTAGCGGGCACGGGTTGGAAAACGAGGTTGCGTCGCGTGGAGGGGCGATGAAGAGCGGTGTGGATAGTTAGTTAATTCCGCAGAATGTGAATGGTTTCCTCCTGGGCTATTATTCAGCTCTGCTGGACTGCAGTGGTGTAAGAAATTGGCTGCGATGCAACGTAGCGTTTGCGTCATGGTTTCATTAGCCCTCCGTTTACCCCAGGGCTCTTCACACTGCATTTCCCCCGCTAATCTGCTTCTCTTTAGATCCGCGTTCAGTTTGAAAAAGGTAATGTAGACCAAGTTGAAAACAGAGGATCAAGGAGGGCTTAGTCTCAGCTGGGTGAGACGGGGAACTTTGTCATAATCAAATTCCGTTTGCGGCGAATAACTTAATTTTTCCGGCGGTGTATGTTGTTGATTGATGAGGACAGTTTTATGCTTATAGCTTCTGAGAAACCCCGCCATATATAGGCCGACCACCTCCTCCCTCATTCGATTAAAATCACATTGTGTTTATTTTAGGCCTATTTTATCCATTTAAAGTGGCCACATTTCTGTGAATTTTCCCCGCAGGCGGTTTTTATTTTCTAATAAAGGCACACAGTGGGAAGGAGATATGGGGGGAGTTTTAACTCATTGGACTCACATTCACTGACATGTCACTGTGCGTGTGTGTGTGTGTGTGTGTGTGTGTGTGTAGGGTATGATGGGTGTAGTGGGCTGGATGTTCCTCCTGCTCTCCCAGATCGTAGTGCCTGTGACGTCCCAGAAGCCCCCGGGACTCTCGGTGGGGGTGGTCTTGGGACAGACGCGTCCGGTCGGCGACCAGGAGATGAGGCCGCCGCGTCACCCTGACGACGCCCTTGACGTCTCCGTGGTTGCGTTGAGGATTAACCAGACGGACCCCAAGACTGTGATTACACAGGTCAGTCACGCACACAGGCACACACATGTACACGCGCACACACACACACGCATATATGCACACACACACACACGTGCATACACTTGCATATGCACACACTCTTCCTCTACTAATGCAAATATTTGACTGCAAGGTCACAGCTAGACAAACACACACAGTATTCAGACATCAAAAGTACCATCCCACACACACACACACACACTAACACACACACACACATTGACTGTGCGAACAACCCTGTCCTCAGGTGTGTGAGATGCTGTCACGCACACGCCTCCATGGCCTCGTTTTCGCCGACGGCACCGACCAGGAAGCCATAGCGCAGATCCTCGACTTCCTGTCTGTTCAGACGCAACTTCCGGTCCTGGGCGTCCACGGAGGCTCCTCCATGATCATGGCCGACAAGGTACGTGAGATCAAGATGCGTGTTAGACATTGATGCCCGAGTGGACAATGCACGCACGGGCGCACCCACACACACACACACACACACACACACTCAGGCACAAGCGCGCGCACACGCTGAAACACTCACTAGCAAACAATTCAAATGCTTATATGCTTATATGCTTATATCTTCATAAAAGAAAAAGAATAGACCCTCCCTCCCTCCCTCCACACACACACACACACACATACTCAATCTTCAACGCCTCCCACGTGTATCTTGAGATTGTCTTTTTATCAGAGTGAGAATAAGAATAATCTCTTTCCTATGCCAGCACTTGGTCTTGATATGGATTAATCCCTAAGTCTTTTAGGAGACAGAAGTGTAATTTAAAATGCCTTTGGCATAAAGTCATCATTTCAGACATTGTACAATAGACTTATACAGTATTTGGCATCTGATCCCAGTGCATTAAAAATGAAACGGGTCTACTCCCTGACAAATGGGAAATCTCCCTCATGATGGAGATATGGATTTAGCGAGATAGCATTGCTCCGTGTATCGGAGGGATTCGCCAGCTTTCCAGGTCTACGTTCCGGTTGTGAAATACGGAAAAAGGAAAAGCTTGAAAAGGGAAAAAGCTCATCCATCCATAAACGACTCCACGTTAAGTGCTTGCTAGTTCAGCCATGGACGGTGTTCGGTATTTTTCCGTTCCGGGAAGCGATGCTGTTTTGTTAGGGCGGCCCCGGCAAAACTGTTTTGAACATCTGGTTGGGTTAACGGGGAAACCTGGCTCACTCACCCCCGGTGCTACGACCGCACCGCAAAACACTGAATAAGTCGCACACTTGAACATAACACAGAGGAGATATGTACAGCGGACGCTGATGAAAAGAATCCGAACAAAAAGGATTACAAACGGGAGGCTTTCTGTGTTGCGGCGTTTTGTCCTGTGTTTCGCTGCCGAGCGTCAGAAGCTGGGCATCTCTGTTCTCCAGCAGATGCCTCCCTCCTGGGCACCGGCTGAGCAGACCTAGCTCTCGCGCTCGCTGATTGAAAGGCTTTGATAAGAAAAAAAATAACAGGTTTTTTTTTTTAGGCCATCTCTCTAAAATCTCTCAGGGTGCTGCAGCCAAAAAACACAGGAACCGACATTGTCCATGCAGCAAGCCTTTGAAGAGCAAGTGTATGTGTGTGTGTGTGCGTGTGCGTGTGCGCGTGTGTGTTTGTGTGTGTTTTCAAGAGAGAGAGACAAGGGAAGGAGAAGCGAGAGCGAGGGACTACAGACCAGATAAGAAGAATTAAGAGATTGTCTTGGTTGCTTTGGTAGAAGTGGTACTGTGTGCAAGTGTTGCCGGGTAGTCTCTCGGTAAAGTCTCGTTCTCGAGTCTTTAACTGAACACGCCTCTGAAAGGTAAATGAAGTGTGTTTGTGTGTGCGTGCGCGCGCGCGTGTGTGTGTGTCCCCTTCCCCACTGGTTCAGTAAGTAGTGCTGATGTGTGTTTAAACACCACCAGCCGGGTCCCAGCTGTGCAGCAGCTCGATGGCTGGCCGTACAAGACGGCAGTTGTTCACAGCAGCTCCCCGGTACAAGGGCAAGCCGTGTAGACAGGCACTCAACAGGCCCCTGCAGTACATCCCCACATCTTTTTGGTAAATAAGCCCTTTCCTCCCCCCCGGTGCGGGGGGCGGGGGGGGGGGGGGGGGGGGGGGGGGGGGCGGGGGGGGGGGGGGGGGGGGGGGGGGGGGGGGGGG
>JAOPJI010000101.1:11197854-11210008 GCA_027122695.1 Merluccius productus
ACATCATCCATGTCATTGCTATCAATTTTAAAGTCTTCATCATTAGGGTCAACATGATCAGAGTCAACAGTGGAGTCATCACCAGCAACGTCACCATCACACTTGGTTTCATCCTCATCATCGTTATACTGCCCATCACTGGAATAGTGATAAGTATCCTCAATATGTCCAGACCAACGTGATGGGGTTGGAATGGAGGGACGTTTTAGGTTTTTCAGTCGATCACTTCTTCTTTTTCCAGGCAACTGTTCAACCCGATGGGTGTCATCGTCTTCATCCAATGTCGCATTCTGAATGCATAGAAGCACTGAAGGAGCTGAACTATGATCTCTCAAGCCTGCGTCAGCCATAGTCAAAGTACCATTATCCAATAATTGAATGTCTCTGTGTTGGCTGAAATAAGTAGTGAGTGCAGCTCTGGCAGCGCTGTATGTGGTGTTACCTGGTAAAAGTTTTGCATACACAAGTTTTCCTTCCTTGCCTAGACAGTGCTGCAGCAGCACACACTTAGCAGAATCCATCAAGTTAGCTTTGCCAAGATTGTCAAGATACAGTTCAAAAGACCTGAGCCATCTTTCCCACGGTATAGCCGGCTTAACGGGCAGAGGTAGAAAAGCTGCAGGTGGAGCCAATAATATCACTTGCGGCTGTGGTATCTCTGTGAATGGTGTATGTGTTTCATTATCTTCATCCAATTCTATTGTAACTTCAGCCATTATGCTTTGAGGAAAGTTGTTGATCGAAGTTTGACTAGAGTCGTGTGAAAACAGGAAGGGGGGATGGGGGAAGATATGGAGACCCTGGAGAAAAGACAAGGAAAAAGCACAGGAAAGAAAACTGTGATACAGATCTTTGCACATCATCCTACATCCTACCTAAGTTTAAACATACAGCATGTTGTCAATTCTCAAAACAAACATTAAAAAGGTGCTGTATGTAAGACTTAAGAGCTATTATTTGAGTGCAATTTGAGGGGTGCTTTCACACGAGGGACCTGGGCCCAGATCCCAGTACACTTGACTCCAAAGTCCAGTTTGTTTGATAAGTGTGAACAAAAGTGTACCGTACCCAAGTCTGTACTCAAGTTATACCCCAAGTCTACTTGGAAAAGGTGATCTCGAGTACAGTTCAAGTGTACTCGGGCACAGAACAAAGCAAATCGTACCTAATGTGAAAATTGCATCTGAAATATTACTCATTCACTCATCCGGGACAGATTCAAGTCCAAGACAAGAACATCAAAAATTGGTCTAGAGACCAAGACTGGAATCGAGGACTAGACGCCTTTACAACTCTTGAATCTTACCTCCAGTACCTTTAATAGTAAAACCTCCCTCTCAGACAACCCACCGTTGTAGAGCTCAACAGTGACCGCCCACTTCCTGAACAGCTCCGTTCCCCAGAAGTGAATTTCCCATTAATTTGCTCCATTGACTTTTCAGAAGATCCTTATATAACGAGTTTTGAGCCAGGAACCAAGCCGACCAGATACGAGATGAATCGTGACCATAAAACATTTGATTCGGTGAGAAGAAAAATATGGAAAACGGAAAAAAAAAAAAAGCAAAAAGGTATAAGACTGTGTACATAATTTATTTTCAGAGTGAAGGAACTACTCATCCCATAAACCATTGCGAATTATACCTTTCCAACGACTTCCCACCTAACGGTAGTTTAGCGCGCTTCTCGAATTTAAACGTTGTCATTATTATAGTGGTTATATTATTACTAACAGTGTTGTACCATATTGTAGTTTGTGTTGTGTGTGTGTGTATATATAGTGTTATCGACAACAATCCTTCGTCCATCAATGCCGGTTCCACCGATTTCCCCACGAGCGTGTCCGAAGAAATGAAATTCGCGGGTTCGGTAAACATTTCCATGGTAACAGCGAGCTCCACCAATCAGAGACGTCGCTTTTATAAACTTTAGGATTGTGGGTAGTGTAGTACTTCCCCACGACATCGCGAATAAAACATTATTTCCTGAAAACAAGGTTTGATATCCTACGGACTTGCGGCTTCTCCAGGAGCATATACCGTCGTTTCACAGTCTGATAGCTGGTGGTAAGTTTACCGTGGGACGGTTACGACATAATGGGTGATTTCCGGAACCGTAGGCTACTGTTGAGCTCTACTGTATAGACACATCCTTCCCCATTCACCATAATACGCCCAGACTCGTTGCAATAAAGGTAACTGTACCGAGAGAGCTGGTTTTGGCATTCCGTTAATAAACCCATTATCGTGGTAGTTTCAACGCCATTATTCCTGTAAAGAATCACAACTAACGCCGTTGCCATACGTTTGAATCAAAGTTGCGGACATATCCATCATGCTTTCAGCTCTTAACGTTACCTCGGTAAACGCGGTGAAGAAAGAGGCAAGACGGATCCATTGTCGTGAAGTCGGGAGGCACAACTCAATGCGTTTCTTGAGGCAAACCGTGTAGGAAAGTACGTGATTTCCCCTTAACTTACTTAAAACGAAACAGGTCAGAAGATGCGACCCTGTACGTATTCAGGATGCGCTACACAGGTCTCCTCCACTCAGGTATGGACGTAGGGTCCACAAGATGTGTTCCGGTGACTGTACTTATACTGCCCCTGCTGGCGTGGAGGATCATTGCAGGACATCATAAAGTATTACTGTTCATTTAACTATTCAGAGTTTGTGTTAATAAGTCAGTGATTTAAGAGAATCTCCACATTCCCCATATTTGAAACAAAGCGAAAACATCCAGATTTGTTATAGATCCAAAATATTCAATACATATTAAGTGGCCAGTACATGAAGAGAGTGACAACACGAGCTTGCTCTAAAATACTTCCCCTGAAAAGTTTGTTTGGAGGGAGTTGTCACTGCAGTGCAACCTTAACGGTTTATTTGAGTTGTACATGTTGGGCATCCCCTGTCCATTGTGACAGCACAACACCTTTTAAAACACACTTAACTGCAGAATTGCACAATTATTAAAAGTAAGCTATTGCTGAGGTTAGTCAATCTTTCATTTTTAATGTTACCCAGCTACTATCTAATTCACCACAAATAAGACGCTCTGCTTTGCTGTTTGCAAGCAACAAGCCATTTCTTCTTCTACTCTGGTCACTTCTGGAAGCCCATAACAGACCATGAGTGCCACTCATGGTGAACATAGGGACTGCACCCATGTTTTTTTTTCTTATTGATAACATGCCACCAAACATTGCCTGTTGAGGAACGTCTAAACTGCCACTAGCCTAGACCAAATCATTAATATTCTACTTTAATTAAAGTATAATTATGGGTATCAAATGTACAGAATACATTTTTACACTTTGTTTCATGTCAAATAACATAAATGAACTCTTAATACTAGTAATAACAAAGCAGACATTTAGGAGTCATTTCTTTATGTTAACTTCGAAAGAGGACCTTTTATTTCAACAGTATGACAAAACAGCAGACATTTACAAAATACATTTGTATAAT
The DNA here is from genome assembly GCA_027122695.1 of Merluccius productus. Classification (NCBI taxonomy): domain Eukaryota; kingdom Metazoa; phylum Chordata; class Actinopteri; order Gadiformes; family Merlucciidae; genus Merluccius; species Merluccius productus. Next base: position 11,201,325 of record JAOPJI010000101.1, read on the forward strand.
CTTTTGCTAGTGGCATTTATTCACATGCCTATTTTTGTCCCCCACCTGCGTAAAGGTCTGTCCACATTGGGAACAGGCATACGGCCTCTCCCCCGTATGCGTTCTCATGTGCACTTTGAGCTTGTATTTCGTAATGAAACGTTTTGTACAGCAGGTGCACTTGTGGGCCTTGTCCCCCGTGTGGTAGCGCTGGTGCATCTTCAACTCCACCATGCGACCGTACGATCTCCCACACTCAGAGCACGAGAACCTGGGCGGCACTGCCAAGTGGCGCACGCTGTGCAAACGCAGTCCGCTCTGCGTCTTGAAAGTCTTGCTGCACAGGGTACACTTGTGGGCCTTCTCGCTGGTGTGAACCGCCATGTGTTGCTTCAAAAACAATGCCCCCGTAAAGCCGTGGCCACAGATGGAGCAAAGGTGCCCCCGCTCCCCAGTGTGGATGCTCATGTGCCTCTCCAGCTTGGCCTTGTTCAGGTACAGCTTTCCGCAGTGGGGGCAGTTCAAGGCAGGCTCGTCGTTGTGCTGCTCCATGTGTGCCTTCAGCTCACTCAGGGTGGAGAAGGCGTAGTCACACCTGGTGCACGAGTAGGGGTTTGCACCTTTGAATTTTCTGTGTTTCAGGCGGTGCTTCTCAAAGTCTGACTTGACAGTGAAGCATTCAACGCAACAGGGGCACTGGTAGGGTCTTTCGTCCACGTGACTCCGTAGGTGGATTTTAAAAGACGTTAACTGTAGGAATACACCGTCGCAATGTGGACATTTGGACTCCCGTTTGACATGGAACATCATGTGTTTCTTGAAATGTGATGATTTCACAAAGTACTTATTGCACAGCGCACAGTAACGACACTCTTCTCTGTGAGCTTCTTCATGCTTCTTCAATGCATTTTCAAGTTTAAACTGCTTTCCACAGGTGGCACAGGAATACTTGTTATGGCTCTCCATGTGTGTCTTGAGCTCTTCCAGAGAACCAAAACTCTCTTCACACTTAGGACACGTTCCATTCATTTCCTTTTCATGCATTGCTAAATGTCTACGCTGGGTTTTCTGAAGGGACATGGCCTTGAGGCAATACGGACACTCATAAGTTTTTTTTTTCTTTGATATGTCATTGTTCTCGATGTACATGGCAAAGATTTGCCTCCATTTTGCATAGTCCAGGTGGGCCTGTTTGTCTTGTAAATGGCACGCTGAATGGCGTAAAAGAGCTTCCTCCCTGTCGAACATTCGATCACAACGAGGGCACTGAAATTCATTTGAGCCATGGGTACTACCGTGTTTTTCTAGCTCTTCCACACTAGTGAACCATGTCCAACATTTAGAGCAGATAAACTCAGCCACACTATGCTGAACCTTCAGGTGTCTCCTCAGGTGGTAGTCCTGACTAAATGACTTTCCACAGACTGGGCAGCGGAACGGCTTGTCTTTAGTGTGACTCCTCATGTGTCTGGCCAGCTTTGAGGCCCCTCTGAAGCTCCGGTCGATACAGATGGGACAGGAATGGAGGTTTGTCTTTTTCTCCAGTAAATTTGCGTCACCACCGTTACTTTCCCATACCTCTTCAGACTTTTTAGTTCCCTCCCTCTCCAAATTGTCCTGTGCATCAGACCCAGAGCCACCTGCTAAGCTATTCTCATTTCCAACCCTTTCGGAATAAATTTTGTCTTTGCTACAATTATCATTTTTGTTCAGTTTGTTCCGGTGAGACTGAATGTGACTTAACAGCATGTACTTAAAGGAGAACTTTTCATCACAATCAGGGCACGCAAATTTAACTGCAGCATGGGCTTCTCTGTGCATTTGCAGTTCCTTGTAACTTATTACCCTTTCTTTGCATATTGAGCAGGTATACGCAGCGCGACTGTGCTTAACTCTCATGTGTCTTTGCAGGTGGTAGTTCCGACCATATACCTTTGCACAGAGTGAGCAGCAGAATAGTTCATCTTTCCTGAAATTGCCCTTGGTCGTCAAACTGCTATGGGTAATCTCACCGGCAATGTCGATACACCTGGATTCATGGCTGTCTACATCATCCATGTCATTGCTATCAATTTTAAAGTCTTCATCATTAGGGTCAACATGATCAGAGTCAACAGTGGAGTCGTCACCATCAACATCACCATCACGTTTGGTTTCAACATCCTCATCATAATACTGCCCATTACTGGAATAGTGATAAGTATCCTCAATATGTCCAGACCAACGTGATGGGGTTGGAATGGAGGGATGTTTTAGGTTTTTCAGTCTATCACTTCTTCGTTGTCCAGGCAACTGTTCAACCTGATATTTGTCATCCTCTTCACCCAAAGTCACATTCTGAATGCATAGAAGCACTGAAGGAGCTGAACTATGATCGCTCTGCTTGCCAAGCAACTCTGTGTTGGCGACAGTCAAAGAGCCATTTTCCAGTAATTGAATGTCTCTGTGTTGGCTGAAGTAAGTAGTGAGTGCAGCTCTGGCAGCTTTATATGTGGTGTTACCTGGTAAAAGCTTTGCATACACAAGTTGTCCTTCATTGCCTAGACAGTGTTGCAAGAGCACACACTGAGCAGAATCCAACAAGTTAGCTTTGCCAAAACTGTCGAGATACAATTCAAAAGATCTGAGCCAGCTTTCCCACGGTATAGCCGGCTTACCGGGCAGAGGTAGAAAAGCTGCAGGGGGAGACAATAATTTCACTTGTGGCTCTGGTATTTCTGTGAATGGTGTATTTGTTTCGTTCTCTTCATCCAATTCTATCGTAACTTCAGCCATTGTGCTTTGAGGGATGTTGTTTATAGAAGCTTGATTAGAGTCGTTTGAAATCAGGACAGGGTGATGCGAGACCCTGGAGAAAAGACAGGGAAAAAGCACAGGGAAGATTACTGTGATACAGATCTGTTGCACATCAGCCTACAAGGTTAAACATGCAGCACGTGACTGTCAATTCTCAAACCAAAAATTGCAAAGATGGCGTAGGTCAGATTTAAGAACTATTATTTGAGTGTAATAGGTTAGAAATGACCTAGCCAGCCATCAACTAGTAGTGAGCGAAATACGCTGTGATCCGTTTCGAGCCTGACTGCACCTGCCTCTGTACTATGAGCCGATTCAGATTTTAGACCGCTCCCGGGTAATTTCTGACAAATCAGGGCATCTCTTCACTGACTGGTTGGGATAACTAATCTGGCCAGGCAAGGTGCGTTAACTGCGACACTTTCTGAATGGCGGAAAAACGTAGGGAGAAATCTTGCTCTCTTCCCCTTTACAGCTCTTGAATATTACCTACAGTACCTTTAATAGTAAAACCTCCCACTCAGACAACCCACCGTTATACTGCCACTGTATAGACACATCCTTCACCATTCACCTTAATACGCCCAGAGTCGTTGCAATAAAGGTAACGGTACCGAGAGAGCTGGTTTTGCATTCCGTTAATAAACCCATTACCGCGGTAGTTTCAACTCCGTTATTCCTGCAAAGAATCACAACTAATGCCGTTACCATACGTTTGAATCAAAGTTGCGACCTATCCATCATGCGTTTCAGCTCTTACCTCGGTAAACGCGGTGAAGAAAGAGGCAAGACGGATCCATTGTCGTGAAGTAAGTCGGGAGGCACAACTCAATACGTTTCTTGAGGCAAACCGTGTAGGAAAGTTCGCCCTTAAACCGAAACAGGTCAGAAGATGCGACCCTGTACGTATTTAGGATGCGCTGCACAGGTCTTCCTCCACTGAGGTATGGACGTAGGGTTCACAAGATGTGGTCCAGTGACTGCTTATACTGCCCCTGCTGGCGTGGAAGATCATTGCAGGACATCGTATTACTATTCATTTAACTATTAAGAGTTTGTGTTAATAAGTCAGTGATTTTAAAGAAGAATCTCCACATTTCCCAAATTTGATATTAAAAAATGAAACAAAACAAAAACATCCAGATGTTTTATAGATCAAAAATATTTAATACAATATGAAGTGGCCAGTACATGAAGAGAGGGTAATGACAACACGAGTTTGCTCTAAAATACTTCCCCTGGACAGTTTGTTTGGAGGGCGTTGTCAGTGCAGTGCAACCTTAAGGGTATATTTGAGTTGTACATGTTGGGCATCCCCTGTATGTGTTTGTTGTCGACACTATTTCAGCCTAGAGGCAGTTAGTTGCCAACAATATGATAGCAATATGATAACACAGTATTTTGCCAACCACAGCTAGAGCACTTTTTTTTAAAGCACCTCAGAACAAAACACTTCAGAATTACACAATTATTAAAAGTAAGCTGTTGTTGAAGTTAGTCAACCTTTCACTTTAAGTGTTACTCAGCTACTATTTAATTGACCACAAATAAGACACCCTGCTTTGCTGTTTACAAGCAACAAATCATTTCTTCTTCTACTCTGGTCAATTCCCGAAGCCCATTACAGACCATGAGTGCCACTCATGCTGAACATGGGGACTGCACCCATGTTTTTCTTATTGATAACATACCACCAAACATTGGCTGTTGAGGAACATCTAAGCTGCCACCAGCCTAGACCAACAAATTACTATTAAAAAGTATAATTATGGGTATCAAATTTACAGAATACATTTTTACACTTTCTTTCATGTCAACTAATGTAAATAAGGAGAGTCCCAAAAAAGGTAATTTATTTGTATTAAGTTTAAAATGGGACCTTTTATTTCAACATTATGGCAAAACAGCAGACATTTACAAAGTACATTTGTGTAATTTTTTGCTAGTGTGACATTTACTCATGTGCCTATTTTTGTCCCCCACCTGCGTAAAGGTCTGTCCACATTGGGAACAGGCGTACGGCCTCTCCCCTGTATGTGTTCTCATGTGCACTTTGAGTTTGTGATGTGTAATGAAACGTTTTGTACAGCAGGTGCACTTGTGGGCCTTGTCCCCCGTGTGGTAGCGCTGGTGCATCTTCAACTCCACCATGCGACCGTACGACCTCCCACATTCAGAGCACGAGAACCTGGGCGGCACTGCCAAGTGGCACACGCTGTGCATACGCAGTCCACTCGGCGTCTTGAAAGTCTTGCTGCACAGGGTACACTTGTGGGCCTTCTCGCTGGTGTGAACCGCCATGTGGAGCTTCAGAAACAACGGTGCCACAAAGCCGTGGCCGCAGATGGAGCAAAGGTGCCCCCGCTCCCCCGTGTGAATGCTCACATGCCTCTCCAGCTTGGCCTTGTTCAGGTACAGCTTTCCACAGTGTGGGCAGTTCAAGACAGGCTCCTCGTTGTGCTGCTCCATGTGTGCCTTCAGCTCACTCAGGGTGGAGAAGGCGTAGTCGCACCTGGTGCATGAGAAAGGGTTTGCGTGTTTAAATTTCCTGTGTCTCAGGCGGTGCTTCTCAAAGTCAGACTTGATGGTGAAGCATTCGATGCAACAGGGGCACTGGTAGGGTCTTTCGTCCACGTGACTCCGTAGGTGGATTTTAAAAGATGTTAACCGTAGAAATACGCCGTTGCAGTGTGGACATTTGGAGTCCTGTTTGACATGGCGCTTCATGTGTTCCTTAAAAAGTGTTGATTTCACAAAGTACTTATTGCACAGCGTACAATAACAACGCTTATCTCTGTGAACTTGTTCATGCTTTTTCAATGCATTTTCAAGTTTAAACTGCTTTCCACAGGTGGCACAGGAGTAAGATCTCTTATGGCTCTCCATGTGTGTCCTGAGCTCTTCCAGAGAACCAAACGTCTCTTCGCACTTAGGACACGTTCCCTTCATTTCTTTTTCATGCATCGCTAAATGTCTACGCTGGGTTCTCTGATAGGCAATGGCTTTGAGGCAATACGGACACTCATAATGTTTATTCTTCTTTAACATGTTATTGGCCTCAATGTGCACGTCATACGAGACCATATCGGCAAAGGCTTGCCGCCATTTTGCGTAGTCCAGGTGGGCCTGTTTGTTGTTATGTGAATGGGACTCTGAGTGACGTGAAAGAGCCTCCTCCCTGTAGAACATTCGATCACAACGAGGGCACGGATATTCACTTGAGCCGTGGGTACTTGCATGTTTTTCTAGCTCTTCCACACTACTGAACAATTTCCCACATTTAGAGCAGATAAACTCTCTATGCTGAACCCTCAGGTGTCTCCTCAGGTGGTAGTCCTCACTGAATACCTTTGCACAGATTTTGCAGCAGAACGGCTTCTCTTTCGTGTGACTCCTCATGTGTCTGGCCAGCTTTGCGGGTCCTATGAAGCTCTTGTTGACGCAGATGGGGCAGAAAAGGCCCCTCGCCTTCCTCTCTGTTGGCTTTGCTTCACCGCCATTACTTTCTCCATAATCTTCTCCACATTCTCCTCCTCTAGAATGTTTGCTTTCATCCCCAACCATCGGCTCCATCTCCTTCTCAGCCTCCACGTGACCGTCTTCCTCGTTATTGCCATGAGAAGCCCGCGCATCAGACCCACCCTCATCATGGTGGGTGTCATCACTTGCCACACTAGTGTTTGTTCCCACCCCATTGGAGCAATGTTTGTTTTTACTGTGTTTGTCTTTTTCATTGAGTCCATCCGAGTGTGACTGGAGGTGACTTAACAGCTCACTCTTCAAGGGGAACCTATGATCACATTTGGGGCACGCAAAACTGTATGCATGGTTCTTTTTGTGTGTATGTAGTGCCTTGAAACTTCCTACACTCTCTCCGCATATAGAGCAGATGAACGTGCCGCTACCGTGCTGAACCCTTAGGTGTCTCCTCAGGTGGTAGTCCTGGCTGAACAATGCTCCACAGACTGGGCAGCGAAACGGCTTGTCTTTAGTGTGACTCCTCATGTGTCTGGCCAGCTTTGAGGGCCCTATGAAGCTCCGGTCGATACAGATGGGACAGGAAAGGAGCTTGGTATGGCCTTCTCTGTGTGTTAGCAGTTCCTTGTAACTTCCTACACTTTCTTTGCATATAGAACAGGTATATATAGCGGTACCGTGCTTATCCCTCATGTGTCGTCGCAGGTGGTCGTTCCGACCAAATGACTTTGCACAGTCTGGGCAGCAGAATGGTTTGTCTTTCGTGAAATTGCCCTTGGTCGTCGAACCGCTATGGGTAATCTCACCATCAATGCCGATATACTTGGATTCATGGCTGTCTCCATCATCCATGTCATTGCTATCAATTTTAAAGTCTTCATCATTAGGATCAACATGATCAGAGTCAACAGTGGAGTCATCACCAGCAATGTCACCATCACGCTTGGGTTCATCATCCTCATAGTGATACGGCCCATCACTGGAATAGTAATAAGTATCCTCAATATGTCCAGAAGAATGTGATGGGGTCGAAATGGAGGGATGTTTTTGTTTTTTCAGTCTATCACTTCTTCTTTGTCCAGAGAACTGTTGACCCTGACAGGCGTTGTCCGCTTCATCCAAATTCTGAATGCATAGAAGCACTGAAGGAGTTGAACTATGAGCCCTCTGCTTGCCAAGCAACTCTGTGTTAGCCACAGACAAATTGCCAAAAGTGTCTCTGTGTTGGCTGAAATAAGTAGTGAGTGCAGCTCTGGCAGCTTTATATGTGGTGTTACCTGGTAAAAGTTTAGCATACACAAGTTTTCCTTCCTTGCCTAGACAGTGCTGCAGGAGCACACACTTAGCAGAATCCATCAAGTTAGCTTTGCCGAGACTGTCGAGATACAGTTCAAAAGACCTGAGCCATCTTTCCCACGGTATAGCCGGCTTACCAGGCAGAGGTAGAAAAGCTGCAGGTGGAGCCAATAATATCAATTGAGGCTCTGGTATCTCTGTGAATGGTGTATTTGTTTCGTTCTCTTCATCCAATTCTATTGTAACTTCCGCCATTGTGCTTTGAGGGAATTTGTTTAATAAACCGACGTTTGTTTAGAGTTGCAGAATGGGGTGACGGGTGAGGAAACGGGAGACCTGGAGAAAACAAAACACAAGGAACAGAACTTTGAGATACAGACCTATGTACTGGATATGGTTGCCACCATCAACCTACAAGATATAAATGCAGCACAGACTCCCCCCCCCTCAATCGAACCCAACATTAACGGTAAAACCTCCCTCTCAGCCAACACATGTTGTTATACTGCGACTGTATATCCACAAATACCTCCCCATTCACCTAAACTATGTCTAACTAAACGGTAGTGAGAGAGCTGATGTTGCAATCGGTTAAAGGTGCAAGTGTAAGACTTGGGACAACTGTTGAATTAGTGGTCAGAAACAAAGAAATGCACTATCCCTCCCAAAGGTCTTTGGTCCCTCGTCCTCCCCCCGCCCCCCCCAACGCATCACCTTACTGAATATAGCTGCGGGACGCTGCAGTGACGGCGACTGCCTCTTGAGGTACAAGTGGTACGGCCCGGTACGGGCTGAACTCTGACCCCAACCACCGACCCCCCCCCCCCCAATTACGTGGTATGGCCTTTTAGCCTTTAGCCGACCATCATCTTCCTCTCAAGACTCAAAGGGCTTTATTGGCATTGCCAAAGCACAAAATGTAAAATAAGACCAGGGCTTAATTTGAGCTGGAACACGCCGTTCCGGCACCTCCGACGTTGGATCCCGCCCCTTTGGATCCCCCCGTCGGTCCTCGGTCCCGGGGCGTGTTACGATCGCGCCTCCCGCCCCCCGTCGGTCCTCGGTCCGGGATGTGTTGCGATCGCGCACCTCGCGCCCCCCCGCCCCGTTCGGGCCTCGCGCACCCCCCACCCCCG
>JAOPJI010000101.1:11358220-11368555 GCA_027122695.1 Merluccius productus
GGGGGGGGCTCAGGATGGCTGCAGATAGGTGCGCTGACAGTGAGTAAAGCAGACGGAGGCTTAGCCGCGTTGTTCTGCGTGCAACGTGTGCTACGTGCTACACTGCATCCGCTGAAATGCACTCAAATGGCTTTTTAATAGCTTGAATGTTCCTCTCTCAGATTTGTTTTTGAACGCAAGGGAATATGTCACTGTGGTTGGCATATGTGTGTGTATTTATTTGTTATGTGTGAGGCTCTGCATACATGGGTCTGTGCGCATGTATACTTGTGTGTGTGGGTATGTGTGTGTCTTTATGCATGTAAGTGTATGGTGCTATGTCAGAGAGCATGTACCTGTATGTGCATGCAGGTATGCGTGTGTGTATACCTGTATATCTGTCTGTGTGTGTCTGTATCCGAGTCTGTAGTTCTATTCCAGAGTACATGTGTCCTGCGTGTGTGTGTGTGTGTGTGTGTGTGTGTGTGTGTATGTGTGTATGTGTGTATGTGTGTGTGTGTGTGTGCGTGCTCTACTCACAGGCCACGTGAACGTCGGTCTTCTTGCTGAGCAGCGTACCCATCCTGTTCCTCACCACACACTGGTAGAGGCCGGCCACCGCCCTGCTCACAGAGGGCAGCGGCAACCTGGACAACACAAACACACACACACACACACACACACACACACATGGTCAGATGAGCTGCAAACACACATCACAAGCACAGACAGAGTTGGGGGTGGAAGAGAAGCTGAACCTGAAGCTGGGAGACAGAAAGGAAGCATGTGCATGTCTGTGTGTGTGTGCATGTGTTTGTGTGCGTGTGTGTGTCTATGTGTGTGTATGTGTTCCTTTAATGTTCTTGGTCTGAGAATAACACATTTTAACAGCAGGGAGAGTTTGAGAAGCCAGTGTGTGTGTGTGTGTGTGTGTGCGTAATGGTGTCATTTGTTGTGTTTACTTGTGTTTTTCATGTGTGTGTGTGTGCGTGTGTGTCTGAACATGTATGTGTTGATTTCATGGATGTTCGGGGCATCCTGTGTACATCCTTTCGAGTGTGTGTCCAAGTTGGGTCTAATGGTGTTTTAATGGTCTGCAGTAGCTCTAATGGAAGGCTTGGCTCTACAGCGAGGTTAGGGCAGTGGCCAATACACATACGCACACACACACACATGCATGCATGCATGCGCACGCACACACGTGCACGCACACGCACACACAATAACAAGATTGACACACTCACAATGGTCATCGCTTTGAGTCTCATTAACCAACTGCATAACAGCCAAGTATTTAACTCCCCATGCTGCCAATGCATGCTGCCAACAGAAACACACATTCTAATTGACAGAAACACACATGGTCATACACACCAACACACACACACACACACACACACACACACAGTTCTATGACTCATACAAGCGCAAACATCCACACACACACACACTAGGGCGTGTGAGTGTGTGCACAAGTATGTGTGTGCATCTCTGTGTGTTGTATAATATAATAGCCGCTTTTGAACGTTTCGATCGCATTTTTAGGCTGTCACGAGGTTGAAGTCCGAAGCAGTTAATTTCTCATTTAAGAGAGCATGGGAGTCTGACACATCCCAATCAATAAAATACATTTTGCCGTCATCTTTTCTGACACAGCCAGCAACCTCCTTGCGCCGGGGGGGGGGGGAAAAACAAAAATCCTCTTTTGATTCAGACCAGAAGCAAAGTGTAGCTTCTGGTCCGCCTAGAGCTGCCTTCTCTACAGTTTAGAGATGCTGCAGGATAACACCATCTGCTGAGGGCCAACATCCCAAAAGGCTCACAGAGACAGGGCGTTGCTCCTGTAGCACAATCTGCCCAGGTGCCGTACAGGGTCTAATCGCGAAATCGCGAGTCGAGAGATGCTCTAAGATGTCAACACTATGGGACATACAGGATTACGCTGGCTTTGTCCAGGACGACAGGAGAGGCCGGTAAGGAATATTACCATCCAGCTTTGGGATTTGAGATGGCGCGCACACACACACACACACACACACACACACACACACACACACACACACTCGCACAAGCCTGCTTACTAAACCTTGCCCCGCTCTCTCTGCCAAACTAAACCTGCCAAAAATCGGACATCCAGCAAAGTCTAAACAATGTCTTACGGAGACACAACGTCCCCTTCTCTCCTGGGGAAAGTATGCATTGCTCAATATTCATGTGGGCCCAACGTTGTGTTTGTGTCTGCTTGAAAAATAATTTGACTTCACAGCTGCAGTTGTCTGCACAAACACACGAGGAAAGCAAGGGAGATAGAGATAGATAGGCCGGCATAGAGACACACACACACACACACACACACACAGATAGAAGAGCAAGAGCGAGGGAAACTGCAAGAGAGACGGATCGAAAGAGAGATATAAAAAAAGAGAGCGAGAGCGTGCGAGAGATAGAGAGAGAGGAAGAGAGATAGAGAGAGAGGAAGAGAGATAGAGAGAGAGGAAGAGAGATAGAGAGAGAGGAAGAGAGATAGAGAGCAAGAGTGAGCAAGAAAGAGAGAAGAGAGGAGAGAGAGAGAGAGAGAGAGAGAGAGAGAGAGAGAGAGAGAGAGAGAGAGAGAGAGAGAGAGAGAGAGAGAGAGAGATCCTCCTCCCAGATCTCTTCAGCTGGTACCCAGATAACTGAAGCCCCCAGAAGAGAGGCAGGGGAGCCAGGCTAACTGTGCTCTAGAGGCGGAGCTCGGACTCAGACACACACTACACGCAACGGTGGGGAATGCCAGGGACTAAAATACACATGCCATGATCAGTGCTATAAGTAGCTTAGATGTTCATGTCTGACACACTGTGCCTGCAGCCTTACAGTGTATTGTCATTTAAGCCATTTAAGTAAGCCATTTGATTCAGTGTATTACAAATAGTAGATGGAGCCACTACATCTGCTCTTTTGCATCAATAGATAATAATACTCCTTGCTTCCTACATTAATACTCAACCAAGCCTCCTTGCTTCCTACATTAATACTCTCAAGCCTCCTTGCTTCCTACATTAATTCTCAGTCAAGCCTCCTTGCTTCCTACATTAATACTCAGTCAAGCCTCCTTGCTTCCTACATTAATACTCAGCCAAGCCTCCTTGCTTACTATGAGAATACTCACCAATAAAGCGCCCCATAGAAGAGAGGTTGTCTAGAATCCCATATTTGGGTCATCTGTCAGTTGCCTGGCAGACCGCTGGCTCAGGGGAGTGGAGGAGCTCATAGTCGTCTCGGCAGCTGTCGTGAATTGTGCATATTAGTAGTGGAGGGCCGTGCCATTTAGATCACTATGCAACCACCATCAGAGTGTCCCTGTGGCCCATATAGGTGCAGCACAGTATCACCACTATGAAAGAGACCCAGGCCAATACCTTCACATTACTGGCTAGTCAGAGCAGGGCTACTATTATTCAAATGACAGAAGCCTCTATTTGTCTGTTCGGTGAAAATAGATGCTTGCAAATACAGTGTATTTTCATGCTATTTTAGTTTAGAGGTTTAAGTGGGGCATTTTATCTGTAAATAAATGAGTATCTTAGCTGAAGCAGGTTTGTGCGTTTTAATGTGGAAAACCGTTAATGGCAGCAAAGTCATGAGGGTGGTTCCCCGAGGGACATGTACAGCCATGTTGCAGAGTTCAGGGAATTTGGATAGGCAGTGTGTCACTGTGTGTATTGAAGAAACGATGACAATGGTATCTGGCTGACCGTGCAACATTACATAATGCTGTTTCACACAGCGAGCGCATCATATCCACACCCTTCGGTATCTCTAATAAACCGCGTGAATGACTTCCTGTCAGCCCCACCCTGAGCTGATTCAGGTGTCTTGGCTTTTCTCCCTGGTGCATAGTCCAGATGACTACAACAATCCATCTAATTAATTAGTCCTACTCTGGGCCCAAGCCCATTCATCTGTGTGGCTTGTGTCCGTAACTTCACTTAAGTGTGTAACCATGCGCAGACATTGATGCACGTGTGTCAAACGGCAGCCGTGACTGTCTGTTTGTGAGGCTCATGTGAAAGAGACAAACATGAAGGTCCTCTACTGGCCATTAGGTGGTGGGTGGACGGTAGGTGGATGCAGAAAGACCTGCCACCACCTTGAGTCAACAGAAATAATTGTGTTTTCCTTTCTGTGGTGTGTGTTCTCTCCCTTGTAGAGAAGAAGCAGAACGTGGTGTTTGCCCTGACGCTGCATGGGGGCCACCTGGGCTTCTTCGAGGGGGCAGTGCTCTTCCCCCAGCCCCTCACCTGGATGGACAAGGTGATCGTGGGCTACGCCAACGCCATGTGCCAGTGGGACAAGCAGAAGCCCCCATGCCAAAAAAGCACCGGCAGCCCCCTGGCTGAGGGTGGCTGTGCCGAGGAGAAGGCCTAATACACACACACAGTCTCTCTTTTTCTCTTCTCTTCTCTTCTCTCTCTCTCTCTTTCTCTTTCTCTTTCTCTTTCTCTCTCTCTCACAACCACCCCTGCCGTCACGTTACTGAGGAGACTCCCAACTAAAAGGTGAAACTGCCATCTCCTCCCTGCGTTCTGGTCCCCCCCTCGTCACAATAGACCCTGGCCCCTTGCCTTCAACCCACCTCGCTAGGGATGGGCATTTCAAGCAAAAATACTATTCGATCATCACTGGACCATTATTCGGAGATCACAAAAGTCAGTTTAATCTGTATTTTTTACAGTCTGGCGTTACATTCACACCAGAGCTCCACTGACCACTGGTTGTAGAGCTAGCGGGATACACTTTTAAACAGAGATTTGAGTGTTATCTATTGGGAACATTTTGAAACGTGAGACATATCTGGGTTAATTAAAAATGTTTAGGGCAGGGTACTTTGTAATTCGTCTATTGTGTAGAAATATTGACCAAACGATGGCTCTATAGAGACGAGTGCTGCTGCCCGTCTCCTGGGTAGGTCTACACCTGGATGATCGCGTCTTTAGTTCCCTGCGTCAAATCGTTGTAATTCGGAGCGTGAATATCTATTAAATATCCAATAACTTTCTAATTTAAAAAAACTAACACTTTTTTTAACACACAATAACACTATTTTTAGACAAGACAATAGTCGCATAAACTATTACATTTTTTATAATTTAACGACTATTCTAAAATTCGAAAATCATGACCCATCCTTACACCTCACCTCACCACCTGCACTACACACGTCATATACTATGGATAGCGGGCAGAAATAATACTAACTACTGCCTTGGTGCTGTTTCTAATCGTGAGTGGATCCGAAAGCAGCGTGAGAGCTGATTTATTTGCACACACACACACACACACACACACACACGCATATGCTCACGAGGATCCCTGGACATGGATGCGATGACCAAATACAAATGCATACATATTGAGGAAGTCTGCAATCTACATGCCATACTGTAACCATACCATTGCCCTACCAATGGTTCCCAACCTTTTTGGCTAACCACACCTTGAAACAAGCCCATACCCGCACCCCTTTCGCTTGGCGTGGGAGTACACGTTAAGAACATGCCAACTGTCACAGCTGAGGACTTCACCTGCTGTCTATAGATAGTCAATATTTTTGTACCTCAAGAGAAAAGGTGTCTACAAATATAATTGGCTATAAAAAAAAAAAGGTTTTTCCATTTCCAGACGATCTGTAAGAGGGGTTTTAGCCCACACCAGGTTTGGAGCCACAGGTTCAGACCATATAAGTCAAACAAAGAGCACATACGACTACTCATAGGACTCATCGTACACAACTGTTGTGATGCCAATTTCCCTTTTTAAATGACCTGTATGGAGCTCACTGCTTATCACCGCAGACTTGGCCATAAGCCTAGTTTTCTGTCTCGACCAACACCGCCTCCTTAGAAATATGTAACTCACAGATGCTATATTAACATCTCTGTGTGAGGTGTGTCTGTGCGCGTGCGTGCGTGCGTGCGTGCGTGCGTGCGTGCGTGCGACCCATTCTCGCGATGGAACCTGTGTCTCTTTTTTTCCCCGTCATGGGGAATATCAATGACTAAGTGGGGGTGGTTTCGTTGTTGCGGTTGAAGTCTCCCGCCCCTGTCTGCCCAGGTCTTGCCCCCGTGCCATGTTAGCGACACCTACGTCTGGGCTTGTTCGCTCCCCAGACCGGGCCGAGAACTTATATGCAATGCAGGGTTCAACTGCGCATTCCTACTGCGTTTTTTTTCCTTTTTGTCAACCTTCAATGCACTTTATGCTCTGTTGAATATATATTTTTAAATTTTCTCCTTTTGTTTTAGTTTAGTTTTGTTTTCATGATTGCCATTCATATTTAGCTGTGGAGATTTCTGTCTATGTAGGTTGACTTCACCGTTGCTACTGCGACGAGTGAGGAAATGGAGAGGAGGGAGGGAGGAGAAAGGAAGGGAGAGGTTTGGCAACTGTTGAAAGTGAAAAGTCTTCCGATGACCCCATGCCACCCCTACACCTCCACTTAATTTCACTTCCAACCGGAGGGCCGTGTGCGCTCCTCTGGGGGTTTTTCCCCCCCTTCTGAGCCCGTCTGCTCTTTCACCTGCCATTGACCGGCGTCAGCGTCAAAGCAAGCAGGTAGCACTCAAGTAGTACTCAACTCTGCTACTGCTCTGCAGGAGCACAGAGGACAGCTGGCTCCACCCAGTGTCCTCCTGTCATGCTCCTAAACCCTACAATACAGCTTACAACCGCCCCCCCTGTTGTTCTGAAGATGTGGTGTTGTATGCACCTATGAGCCTGTCTCTGGAAGGTGGGCTGTGGTAAAGTGCAGTAGTACACCCTGTGGGGAAAGTGCAGGTTTTCCTGGTGGTCTTGAGATGACTTGTTTTCTTGTCGCTTATTTGATCTGAGCTGTGAGGTGTAGTGAAGAGTGGTCAAGAGGCGTTTGGATACTGGACCATCGTTGAACCAAATGTTTGACTCTGTAGTTCAGTAATTGTCAGAATAGTGGGTGTTTTACAGGTGTGTGTGTGTGTGTGTGTGTGTGTGTGTGTGTGTGTGTGTGTGTGTGTGTGTGTGTGTGTGTGTGTGTGTGTGTGTCTTAAGGTTAGTTTTGAACAAGCGTACGGACACCACTGGATTGTCGTCCTATTATTTTGACCAGGCCGATGGTGATGAGTGGCCCTTATTCCTGGCAGGCGAGCAGGTTTATCCCAAAGTTTAGAGTTAAAATAAAATGTTTTATTCTGTTTTAAAATCATCTTGCAGACAGCGTTCTATTAAACTGGAGTTCAGTGTTAATATGCTGCAAATAAAAGTTTCAAGCAAGATGCATATAAAAAAATGTCCTACTGTGAACACTGATTGGACGGTTTGATGCTGGAAAGTGAAGTGAAGTCCTGCAGCTACACAAGAGATTCTGAACTGCTGCTGTTCGCCAAGTCAATATGCACAACTTCAAATAGTCTACATTTTCTTGTTTGGCAATTGTGTTGCTCATTTAAGTGCTAACCTTAGATTAATTCATGATTCTGACGTCAGACATTCTGGTGAGACACATTCTTCACATTAGGTCTGTCCTGCTGCCTTTACATCTTCTAATCGTATCTGTCTTGCGCCACCTAGAGTGTGGCAACGGCAACGTCTTAAACATGCTGATGACGACAACGTTCAGTCATGCAGTATACATCTAAAAGGGTTCAGTAAGCACTTCACAGCAAGTCTGATCAGATTGATTTATTGATTTTGTTTTGGTTTTTTTAAACACCAACACGCCCTCCTGTGGTGCCACAAAAAATAGTAGATTGTGTTTTTTATTTTATTTTATTTTTTATATTTCTTTGGAGAATTATGCTTCCCCATAACTTTGCACAAAGATGCAGATTTGAATGTGTTGGCTACAATCTTTCATTTTCTATGTTATTATTTTGTGGGTTTTTTGTACTCGCTGAATGGGGCTGTGCGCTTAATTTTTTTCTTCTATTATGCGCATGCTTCCCTCGACTCTTGTTTCCATTTATATTCTGCTGTGAGCCGCAGCCGCCGCAGCGATACAGAGCCAGGCGGCCTCGCGCATCCGGCGGCGTCTTCTCCTGTATGATAATGACCCCGCGCGCGCGTCTTGTGTGTGTGTGTGTGTGACTGCCGCTCCGAACATCCCCCCCATCCCCCCCCCCCCACACACACACACACCACCAAGGTCGCCCCTTCTCACGCTGCCATAAAGTATTCATCTCCGTGATTAGAGATTAAAAACGTCGTCGCCGTCGTCTGAAATAGCAGAGTGCGTCGTTTCCGCCAGGAGGGGGAACGAACGGCACGCGCGTCGCATTCCCATTTCACGCGTGTCGTCCCGCGCTAATGAGGAGGAGCGCGTGCGCACGTCTCTGCGACTGCGTGCTATTTTTACACATGTGACCTTCATTTCAGCCCCCTAATCACCTTTTGGTCATTTGCTATCTCAAAAAAAATAAAAAAATATAAAAAAGAAACCACCGCCACTTGAGCCCTATTTTGCAAATTGAATGTGTTTTTTTTTTTGGTTTTAATTTCAAACATTGAAAGAAGCCGAAAGGATTTAGGTTTAGCGGTTTTTTTAAATATATTTTTTACGTATTGCTGATTTTAATCTCCGACGACTCTGAGGGTTCAGCGGACCAGAGATCTGAATCAGGTTTCCTCTGGCGATGTCGCTGCTTACGTAACCACGGTCGCGGCTGATTATTTTACGTGCTCCCCTTTTTTTGACGGTCGTCATGGCAACAGGGACCTGGAGACTGGTCTTTCACATTTTCAATGACTTTACCATACTGCCAGTGTGTGTGTGTGTGTGTGTGTGTGTGTGTGTGTGTGTGTGTGTGTGTGTGTGGATGTGTGTGTGTGTGTGTGTGTGTGGATGTGTGTGTGTGTCCAATTGTCAATATGGGATATGGTCCATCCATGATGTGCCATATCCAACATGGCAGACACAGCCTGCATCTCTCTCATTCCTGTGCTTTGGGAGATCATCTCGATATAATGTGATATCCATATGTTGAACACAGCTGTGGCTTGACAGAGTGGGAGGTGATCAAGCTGACGTTGACGTTTTGGGGAGGAAACTATGTGAGAAGTGTGAATTTGTTCAGACACAGAAAATGAAAGTTTGGATTTTAATTTCCGTTGATACCATCGGCAGCTAGAGTTAAAACGGCGTAAACAGCCGATTTGTAAGCATATACTGTACGTGTGTGTGTGTGTGTGTGTGTGTGTGTGTGTGATGTGGAACTATAAGGGAAGATAGAAAATCCCCCCCCATCCAAGCTGCTCTCGTTGGGGATTTGTCCACCCATGACCTTTAGGCCCTCTACTTGGGGTGGGTGGGTGTTTAAAGACGTTTGTGTGCGTGTGTGTGTGTGTGTGTGTGTGTGTGTATGGCTCCGTTTGGTCGCAAAACTCCCTCAGGCCCCCCCCAGTGCCTTCTGTCGCCTCCAGCTCACTGAGTCTAGCTCTCCGTGGCGCAACAGAGGTCCTAGCATAAGAGTCCTAGGCTAGCGTTACTCTTCGTGGAGGACAAGTTAGCGAAAGAAAAGGTTCTAGTGAAAGCATCTTAGCCAAACCTTGGTGGAGGACAAGTTAGCGAGGAGAAGGTGGTTGAATGTTTTGAGATTGTGTAGCATTGATTGTGTTTGATGGATAGAGAAGGTCCGTTAGAGGAAGAGACTTACCCATCCCACTGCATGAGTCTGTGACTGTGTAACCCAACCAATATCCCTCCAGAGATGCGATGATGCTTACCACACACACACACACACACCAAGATGAGCATCTCTCTCTCCCTCCCTCTCTCCTCTGTGCTTGATAGCTCCGGATTGACAAATCAATTAGGCTCCATCTGCACACTGGTGTGTGTGTGTGTGTGGGGGGGGTATTAGATGAGAGGGTGGAAGAAGAGTCTGGGCTGCAAACCTGTCCACTCTCTCCTCCTCCTCCTCCTCCTCCACTTCCTCCACTTCCTCCCCCACCACCCTGGGTACTGGGTCAGCCACTCCCCCTGCTGCCTGACCTCATCCTGCAGGGGCTTTGCTCTGCTTGTGTGTGTGCGTGTGCATGTGTGTGCGTGCGTGTGTGTGTGTGTGCGTGTGTGTGTGTGTGTGTGTGTGTGTGGGATGGGTCTGGGTCGAAGACACAGGGG
This sequence comes from Merluccius productus, assembly GCA_027122695.1. Classification (NCBI taxonomy): domain Eukaryota; kingdom Metazoa; phylum Chordata; class Actinopteri; order Gadiformes; family Merlucciidae; genus Merluccius; species Merluccius productus. The sequence goes on from JAOPJI010000101.1 coordinate 11,368,335, forward strand.
GAGATGAGTTCTTCGCTGCACCCTAGTGGCATAATGGCTACACTGCAGGGAAGTTAACATCACCCTTGTGATGAGCTACAGACTGCTTGATATTCTCTTGTTGTGATGAGCTACAGACTGCTTGATGTTCCCTTGTGATGAGCCACAGACTGCTTGATATTCCCTTGTGATGAGCTACAGACTGCTTGATATTCCCTTGTGATGAGCTACAGACTGCTTGA
>JAOPJI010000101.1:11403407-11413723 GCA_027122695.1 Merluccius productus
GGTGTCAGGGGGACACTTTTCCCCAACCCAGGGGCCCCACCCCCCCCCCCCCCCCCCAAAAAAAACCGAATCAAATAAAATAAAATAAAAACACAGTATATATATATATATATATATATATATATATTTATTTATTTTAAGTTTGTGCACCATAGCCTGTTACCCACCTAGCCTCCCACACAAATAGACACTCACAGTGATTCATGTTGGGTAACAGACAATGAGCCGTAAGTATGCTGGAATAGCTATCTGTTCTTTTCCCTCTGTGGACTAATGCACCTTTTAGTACAACTCCCACACACACTGTTTTGGAGGCAACACACACACACACACAAACACAGATCAAAGTAGGAAAATGCACAAATGTGCAATTCCCTGACACACACACACACACACACACACACTCACACAAACTAGCACACACACCGCCACACTCGCAACGACACACACACACACACACACACACACACACACACACACACACACACACAATAGTAAAACCGCAACTCGTGAATCTTTTCAACACTGACAGACTATAACCAGAGACCATGAGAATGGCCATGCAAGAGACAAAACAGTCATTAAGCTAAAAACCAAGCACAGCGCAATTTATAGATAGACACACACTTACACACACTCTGTTCTACTCAACAGAATGACACACAAATACAAAAAACCTGCCCTCCATAGGTGGTAAAAACCCACCTGACCTCCACTCTTGGTGTCAGAGCGAGGACTCATTTAAAACATATTCACTACTGCAAAGTTTATCTGCAGCTTGAGGTAACAATCGAGGAAACTGTGATCCCATCGCAGGTTAAAGCCCGGGATCCTCACCTTCCTGTATCGTATTCTTGGTGATCATTAAACCCAGCCTGTTATCTCTAACGGGTAACGAAGGTGGATCGAAATCATAAAGAGGGCCCCCCCCCCCAACAGTAGTAAATACTTTACGGCGACGCTCGGACACGTGGTACACATTGTAAAGGTACTTTATGACCGGGTTCACGGCGCGGGCTGTGAAACTTCCTCAGTTTCAATGTATCTGAATGAATCTGATTTGTGGGAGTCACTTGGTCGTTCGGGGGCTCTCGCAGGAGGAGGAGGAGGTGGAGGAGGGGATATGACAAAATGGAGCGAAACAACACAAATTCAGAGCGCTGGGGAATCTGGGATTTGGATTTCAGCCCATCTGCTTTCAGATGTATGCCTACTAAACAGGGGACCGGGGCTCTGCTGACTGATGTGCAACCGCCGTCGCCTGGCAGTATTAAAATGCACAAGCTAAACAGCTCTATGCATACGTTTACGCTGATGAATTGTTTAGCCCTAACGTGCACTGTGATTTCGACTTCAGTCACTCAGAGCGTGACTGTTCACCAGGGGCTTTTACACTAGGAGGGGGGGAAAATGCAACTCACCTGGAGGAGGAGGAGGAGGCGGAGGAGGAGGAGGAGAGGAGGCCAAACGCCCACACACAGCATCAAAGCCAACCAGCAGATGCATGATGAGAGGAGATATAGGAAAGGGGTGTCAAAAGGAGAGAACAAAAAAAGATTTGTGATTAGCATAACATCAAGCCGTCCGACATGTTCTGATGCATTTTAGCACGGCCCTCTTTAGTGCTGGAACAATTGTGTTGAGGAAAAGCGGGGGGGGGGGGGAAAGGGAGCCATCGCTAGAGAGATATATATATACGACAAAAGAGACCGAACTGTGAGCCTAACCGTGAGAATTAAAGAACTTAAAAAGTGAGTGGATAAATGGGCCGCTTTCCTTCTGAGAGCCACACATAAACGAATAAAAACAAAAAGGTTTTTTCTTTTGGTCTGCAGCAGTAAAGTGTTCTTTATGGCTGCAATTCCAAGGTCCAGATCATTGCTCACGACTATAATGGAAAGGAGAGGAGGAGAGAGGAGGAGAGAGGAGAGGAGAGGAGGAGAGGAAGGGGAGAGTTAGAGCACAGCAGAACAGTTCTGAGTTCAAATGTGTAGGAAGACTGAACCTTTGGACCCAGCGACCTATGCGGCCGTGATCTTTGGTCCTGCTCTTTGTAAACGACACGCTTCTGTTTGGTGATAATATCCAAAGCCGTGGAGTTGCTTCTAGTAACTAACTTACTTAACTTAAATTATGAAGACCAAACAACCCTTTCCAAATCCAGATGATTGGCTGATGCTAAAATGTATTAATATCAATTAATATCAAATCAATACATAATATGAAGATGAATTAGCCATTGAGATCCTAACTGAACCGAAGAAGTAAAACATGTTTGTGTTGTGAGAATGAAACCTGTCGATTTCTTCCTGTTGACTACGAATGACACACATTCACCCACCGCAAACCACCTAAAGGCCTTGAGAGGAACAACATGCGGGTCTCTTCTGCATGAGCCTTATGTGCAAACACAATGTGGTTTTGTGTATGATTATATTGTGTATACTATATATATATGTGTTCAGGGTTGTGTGTGTGTGTCTGTATTAGTGTGTGTGTGTGTGTGTGTGTTGCAGTGTATGTGTCGGCATAGGCATTGTGTGACAGTGTGCAAGTTTAGTGGTGTGTGTGTGTGTGTGTGTGTGTGTGTGCGTGTGTGTGTGTTTCTGGTCAAGCGTGGAGTTGATTGTCCGCAAGTGTATGAACCAGACTGTTGTGCTGCTTTCTCTTCCATTGAGGTCAGTGGCCGTATCAACCCTCGTATCTAGCAATCCATTCAACCAAGGAAAACTAGCGGGGACCAAGGGCATTGTTCACACATTTGGAGCACGAGTCAGGCACCGGAGCCAGGCACAGTTTGATCTCTCATTTACTGCCTCCTGCCTCAATCACGGGTCAATCTGGCGTTGTTAGGGAAACTACGATGGTGCGGAGACCCATCGTTTGACAAAGGGCCCATAATGATGGGAAGATAATTAGATCCATTTTAGGGAAGAGGTCTATAGAAGTGTGGTTCCAAAGCCTGCAGGTTTTCACCTTTTCATAGTTTATATAAAATAATGCATATGGTGGCTCATCTTTCATCAGAGCGCCGGGGTTTTTGTACAGTGCGGCTTAAAAAGCCCCAATCTCCATTCACTGTGCTTTCACTCAGCAGTGAAGTACCCTTGCCGGCCTTCAAAAATCACATAAATCCTCTTCTTCACAATAACAGATGAACTCAGATAAACATTGTGAATACTGCCAGATTCTCACTAGTGGCACACACATTGATACGCTGTTCACAAACCACTGCGGGGACACAATTACATTATGTCAGTACATCCCATTGGCACTCACGCACAGACACACACGCGCGCGCACACGCACACACACACACATAGAAATAGGCGCATGGGGGGGTGTGATGTCACATGAGGTTAAGTGTTGTATTAATGTATTACGACACTGTATTTTATGGACCATTAAAATATGTGTTATGAGTATGTGGTAAAAGCACAGGATTCAAGCTTGTTTGCTATATACCACATATTGTTTTGACTTCCTGATTGTTTCCGCCGAAGAGCACAGAAATGCAAAACCAAGACTGCCGTTGTCTTAATTACGGCGATGTGTTGGTTTTACTGTCAGTGGAGTCTGTTATCTCCCGGTTAGACAAAAGGGTTGTTTGTTGCAACTCACTCTGAAGAACTAATGATGTCTAATCTTAAGTATCTCATTCTCCTCCATTGTGCAATCATTCCCCTTGTAGAGGGCGAAACAGCCAAACTGTCATAGCACAGCAGCTATTGGACCAGTTTATGCTTCATCAAATGGTGAAAGGAAACAAAAAAATGTCAGTATTAGAACTTTTTTGGAAATATGGGGATACAATTAAAAAAATATGCTCCCAGTGATGACAATTAAAAAACCCTAAAAGACGTCATCAGTCTTTATCGAGGCATCCAGCATAGAAAAGATGTTGTTATTTTTATATTATTCAAATGACCCTCACCAATGATCTTTGAAATCATTCACTCATTCACAATGTATTTTCTGTATTCATGGAAATATAATACTGGGCGTTAGACAAACAAATGAGACAACAAATGTTATTATAGATTAGGTGCCGCTCCAAACAGAGGGATTGCATAAAAGGCCATTTGGTAAAAATGTAATAATTTATTTAAAATATAACAAAAACCTATTGAACCAAATTGGTGAAATAACAGTTTAACACAAAAACAAAAAAAAAGACCCACTAGATAACACCCCCAATTAACACAAAAACAAAAAATGCACAACCACGAAAGTCCAAAAGTGTCGATATACTGGCTTATTTAAAGCCATTTTATTCCCCACGAAGTCCTGAACCCCTATCCCTCCACCGATTCTATTGTTCTGTATATGAAGACCCAGTCAGACCCATGCGGATCCTCTTCTGGTGGCGGCTGAACCCCGACGGCGCTTTTTGCCCTGCACAAGTTGTTTGGACCCGGGTAGGTTGTCATGGGGTTGCCACGGCGATGCTCTTTGGGGTTGTCATACAGATTCAACAATACTTATTTTTTAGTGCTGACGTACACACACACACACACACACACACACACACACACACACACACACACACGAAGACACCAAGTGCCAGCCATGACTGTCTGAGCAAGGGAGAAATAGGAAAAGGCTCATGGGGATGGTCCCTATCCTCCTATAGACTTGCTGAAGCTGTCTTCAAAAGACATCCCCATACTCAATCCATGTCACAATGTTACACTTGGTTAAAAAGCTGTTTTGCAACCCATCAGCTACAAACTCAGACACAAATCTTTAATGGGTGGCTAGTTTCTAACTAGCTCTCTGAAAAGTCATTGGACTGATTACATATTTGTATTTCATAAGCTTGATCGAGTTCACGATCGACCAAATTCTCAACAACAATTAACCGAGCGTCAACGAATCATTAACATCGCTAGTGTATGGCACATATACACATACAGACACATCACAGTAACTGTGGTGATTTATTGTGAGTGTGTGTGTGTGTGTGTGTAGCTGTGTATGTTATAGGGTACGTTACATCGCAGTAGTATTCTATCCATCTCCTTGCAATCGAGGGCAGCAGTGGTAAAACAGCCCTTTTAGGAGCTGCAGTGTTTATGAGCTGTCATAATGAGACATAATAAGTTATGGCAGCTCATCTCTATGCTTCTCCATACCTCATTTACCCCACACGTGTGCTCTCTCTCTCTCTCTCACACACACACACGCACACAAGCACACACAAGCACAAACACACACAAGCACACACACACACACGCACACAATAAACCGAAAACAAATACTTTGACCAAGGTGGAAACCTCCTTGCAAGAGATTGGATTTCCCACAGCCTACTTTGTCTCTGGGGTGCTGACTTTGAAATCTTCAAGTGTATTTTTTGTCATATAATAGCACATAGCAGAGATGTTGGTGGAGAGGCGGTTGAGAAAACATGAGTTTGGCAGCATATCAGGGGTTGTGGCTTCGTATCGAAGCCTCTGTCGTACAAAAGGGATTCAACCTTGACGGAGGTTTGATTACATGTTATAGAGACGGATCAAAAGCTAGCTATTATTTAGTTGTAGAAATATATATCTATATATATATATCTAGAGAGAGAGAGAGAGAGAGAGAGAGAGAGCAAGAGAGAGAGAGAGAGAGAGCGAGCGAGCGAGCGAGAGAGAGAGAGAGAGAGAGTGTCCTTGAATAAATGGCTGCAGTTCATCTCATGGATGCAGCCTTTTACACTGGTCAAATTGGCATGTCATGACAAACACACACACACACGCGCACACACACACACACACACACACACACCTGTCAGCAGCCACTGCAACAACCCCTGAAGGGAAACCCCATAATGCCATGCAGCGGGTCAGTTGGCTGCGATGGTAGCCAGAACCAGATGGAGAAGGAAGGAGGGAGGAAGGAGAGAGAGAGAGAGAGAGAGAGAGAGAGCGAGAGAGAGAGAGAAATGAAGGGTGAGCGCTAATGAGAGGAAGCTATGGGTTAGAGAGCAACAGGTAAGGGAGGGGAGACGGTTGTGTGTGTGTGTGTGTGTGTGTGTGTGTGTGTGTGTGTGTGTGTGTGTGTGTGTGTGTGTGTGTGTGGCAGCTGTCATTGATAATACATCAGCAGCTGCTATTTGTTTAGCAAGGCTTTGCTGCATCAGTTTTCTCCCCGCTTGTTCTGACATCGTACTTGGAGACGGTACAAAATATGCATCGATTTGAGAATGTTTTGGTCTTGAAACACAAGCAATAAACCAAAGAATGTTTCACTTCACAAAAAAAAATGATACGCCTCCAAAAACTCGACCAAGATTCCTCCTCTTCCCCCACGTAACTTGCACACACTGCTTGCACATTCGAGCCTACTGGGTCCGTTTCATAACATCTCTTTGCTCAGAAATCGGTTGCACGTTATCTGAAAACCATTTAGGGGGGAGTACTTGTTAAATTGATAAGGTGTATTTATTCGTGGATACTACTATACATTTCCCTCTTTATATTTGATAGAATTTCAATAACAGAACGTTAAATATAAAATGCAATTAACACCAGCCAAAGAAAGAGGAGAAGGGCAGTGGCTCAAGCCCCTATTTGTGCAGTTGGTGAGTGAAGGATCTATTGTTTGACTGTGACGTGAAAAAAAGGCCGTTTAAATGCTAATCTCAGCCCCTCACTTGTTTCCAGAGAGGACCCAACACAGCAGTATATACTTTGAGTGGGGCGTAGTTTTAAGTACTACTCTTAAGTATACTTAAGTGTAGAAATACATAGTAGAAATACATATGAATACACGTAGAAATACATTCTAGTTTTAACGTCATCACTGATGCAATATCTCCTTAAGTGGGCATCTAATAACTACAAACTGGCGCATTTCGTTGGTCACTGATGCAATATCATCACTGATGCAATATCTCTTTCGTGGGAAGTTAATAAATGGGAAGTTGGCAGCTGATGACTACAAACTGGTGCATACCGTAGGACAGTGTCCTCTTTTTGCGTTACTGTACCTGCAGAATCTTGATTTAAAAGAAAACTGTCCTACTGAAAGCCTAATCCAAACCAAACCATCCCCCGGTAGGACAGACATTCAGAAAACCATTTACAGTTAAAGGACCTATTTTACTACCAGGCATGATGTTAACTAGCCGTTACAAGCCATCAGAACAATCTGCCAGCCCACCCAGCTGATGCCCACCATTATATATCTGGGTGGAAGCTCCCATTAGTGATGTGACCAACAGGTAGATTTCTGAATGGATTGTAATGACTGATCAACATCAAACCTGAGGACAAAATAGTGGCCCTTGATAGGTTAGCTTATCAGACATGTCTAATGGTAAGAGATCATAAATCAACACAGCTGCTCATGTCAATATTTGTATTCTTTCCTCCATTTCAGGCCAGTGAAATGCCCAAACTTACAGAACAGCTGGCTGGGCCCCTGAGACAGATGCAGGTAAGACTGGAATACCATTGAAACACACCCAGGATGCCATTAGATAGCACTTTATTCATAAATAAAGAATCAAACCAAGTCAACGTGTTTTACTATTAAATGTGGCGCATAACGTGGATTTCATGCAGTGGAATTGTTACAAGGTCAAAATAACTGATGGACTGTACTGAACATTCGTCAGGAGTGTGCGAAGCGCATCGCCAAGGTGTCCGCGGACGCCAAGCTGGAGGTGGACGAGGAGACGTACCTGAACCAGTTCAAGCCCCACCTGATGGACGTGGTGTACACCTGGGCCAACGGTGCCTCCTTCGCCCAGATCTGCAAGATGACCGACGTGTTCGAGGGTGTGTCATTTGTGAAAGTGGCGTGTCGTCGGTCGCTGCATAGCCGACGGTTATGGAGTTAGCTAGGCTTTCTCCTTGCGTCGCTTTGTAGCCTGTGTATGCACATTTGTGAAATGGAGGGTGTGGTCTTGTGGTCCATTATTGTGGTCCAACATGTGGTCCATTAACTTGTGTAAACAAACTAGACAAAATGTGCTAGAAAAAAAATCAAACAGTCAGATGCGAGGCATATGACTGAGCTAAGTTTGTAAACAAGTCATTCATTCCTATTATAGCCAGTCATCCATCCAGCCATATGTTTTATAGCAACATAACCATAAGAAGTAATGAAGCATGAAGGAGTACTGTATGAAGTATTAATGAATGACTCGATGACCGCCTCCCCCCCCCCCCACCTGTAGGCAGCATCATCCGCTGCATGCGGCGTCTGGAGGAGGTGCTGAGACAGATGTGCTCTGCGTCTAAGGCCATCGGCAACACGGAGCTGGAGAACAAGTTCGCCGAGGGTAAGAATACGTTGGAACTGTAGCCATGCTGTGAAACGATTTAACATTTAGTCATTTTAGCAGACGCATGTAGCGGTAGACAAACCACCCTTACCGCTAGACGACGACCCTGCCCCCCATAACGACACACAGCAAACTTTACTTTTCTGTTTCATAATAAACGTAGGACTAAATTGTTCTCCATAGAGATCTGGTACTTTACATTGGTACTTACTTAATGAGAAGTAAAGTTATTTATCTATTTATTTTTAATGTTAAATCATTTAAAAAATGATATTTCGCTGTGATTCTTCTTCAGTGTTTCATGCATTCGAATATTTAGGGAAGCGCTGTTCAAATCAGACGTTTTATTATTACATTATACATGGCAATAAAAACTCTCCCCTTTTGTGTTTGCAGGAATAACAAAAATCAAACGTGACATCGTGTTCGCCGCCAGTCTCTACCTGTGATCATGTGACTGCTTCCAGACACGGAAAATGTCACGAATCTACCGGATCCATTTGGTCACATCAGTCCCAGGCCACAAAGACCACTTCCCTTCTGAAACTGTCCCCCGCAAGGAAATACGTTGCGTAGATTACGTACGCTAAAAGTGAGCTCATGGGAATAAGGTCCCTTTTTAATGTAAGTGTTTACCTAGGCCCCGTTTTCATCTTCCAGCGATCTGATTCAAAAACCTGACATTCAGATTTATTTCATTTCTTTCTTTCGTTTTATTTGTGTTCATGTTAATAAGAAAAAAATTCTGTTTTTTTTTTGGTTATTCAATATGCAGAACATCAATATTTGTACATATTTGTAACGCAATTTCAATAAAAATGAAGCATCTGTTGACATACAAAAGAAGATATGTTTTTTTTTGTTTTAATCTTTTGCTTTGTACAGACAAGGCTTTTGATTTCTACTTTTGAGTACTGAGATCTGGCGCTCTGCACAAGCAGCAGCAGCAGCAGCAGTCCAGCTAAGGCCACACACAACACATAAACTCGAACAACATCTTCGTCCCAACAAAGGGGCAATATATATATTTATATTTATATATATAAATCGGCCATCATTTTGGAAAGTGTTTGGGGGGATATTTGCGTCGCACACAGCAGCAGCTCCTGTGTTCCTACCCATCGTCAGTGTTGTGTCTCTCCAGCATACGATTGCATTTTCTTGTTTTTTATGTTTCATGATTAGCCCTTAGCATATTAAACCCACACAAATACATTCTACGTCCTTTTGTTATACTCTCAAACTTCACTCTTGTATCGGTTCGTTTCTTAAAGGAACTTACAGACAGATTGACTATTTCACTAGAGCCACTAGAGACTATCATCTTTTCAAGCGACGTGGTACAGTGTAAAGAAGGGAACCCGGCTTGTTCGTTCAATGGGGGGGAAAAAAACAAAACCAAACGAGGTTTAAGGCAGCAGATCAGAGCAAATACACAAATAACACCGCTTAACATTTTCCATAATCTGCACTAAAAATGCTTTGTCAATCGTTAATAACGAGATTATAGACGCCGGCCACGTGTGATCGAAAGCATTTGGCCTCACGGGGGAAGCTGGGGGAGTGTGTGTGATGCTAAACGTCATCCGTAGTGCCATGAAATATAAATCAGTGTTGTACAACATCTGGTTTAAGGGGTGGGGGGGGGGGGGGGGGGGAAGCATGAAGCGGGGGTTACATTCAATTATCCTTCCTCTCTCCCCCTCCCCCAGCAGTGGTCAAACCCTTTAGTGGACGCACGCGGCTACGTGTCCGCCGCCCAAACCTCCCCTCGTCGGCCGGTACATGCAATCTGGTTCCCAGCTGAACGACGAACCAACCTTAAAAGTAAAAAAAAAGACAAAACTGATCTAAACGGGACCCACGTTTAGTGTAGGATCATACACTACGATCTACTCCCTCTTGCATGACCATCTCGGTGTGGTGGTGGGGGGGGGGGGGGGGGGGGGGGTGAGGGGGGCCCCCTGTTTTCTCGGTTGTTGGGTGGTTGGCTTGGGGGAAAAAGAAAAAAAATAAGGGAGCGGCACACAAAGAA
>JAOPJI010000101.1:11504790-11523784 GCA_027122695.1 Merluccius productus
ACACACACACACACACACACACACACACACACACACACACACACACACACACACACACACACACACACACAATAAATGAACTAAATAAAATAAAAACAATATACAATACAATATAAAACACAGCACAATGAGAGACAGACCAAACAAAAAAAACAACCCAAAAAGATGAGACAGCTGCAATAAAGCCACGAGGTAAAAACAACTACAATAGTCTATAAAAACACCGCACAAAGAGACAAAACCCGCAAAAACCAAAAGCAAAACCCAAAGTACGCGCACGATGCGGAGGATTTTAACGTGGCCGTCCCTCCAGTTTGACCCATTGTGGTTCCGAACAACAAGTCCACGTCCACTGGATAAAAGACTATTTAAAAAAAAAAATCACAGACGGAAAAACGTACTCACATCCAATAAAAGCGCACACACCCACACATACCTTCATCTCCAGAACCGACCCACATTTCCACATGTTATTCCAGGGATCCAGTGGGACGGATATAGCGGCTCTCCCGGTACAAAAGGCACCTCCTCTCCCCGGCCATTCAACCCTAGCGGTATACTATCCGTACATTGTGGCCGTCTCCAACCCCCCCCCCCCCAGTTGCAAGCCATACAAAAACCCCGTCCCGTGAAATAAGCGGAACGACAGATGATTCCGCTCTTGGACCGGATCATCACCTCCGGCACCAGAAGCTGCGCTTTTGCCGTTCGCATGTAGTTTATTTTTATTTTTTTTAACGCGGTTGTTGTTTTTTGGACTTACGGCTACATTGCAGGTCTGCTTCATGGTGGTGGTGGCTCCGGCTGCACGACGTCCTTCCCGTCCGCCCGGTGATGAGACCGCCGGCTGGCCCACGAGAGGAGAGCCTAGCGGTCTTTCAGCACGGAAGGCAAGCATCGCGAGACTTGCGAACGCACGCCTGTCTGCACGCCTGCTCCTGTTTGTTCGTTCTCGTGGGTCCACCCACCGCCACGGATGAAAGCGGACACCTTTCACTTGTTGTTGGCCGCTTTGCGGCCTGGAAGTTATGATTTGGATAAACGCCGTCCAAAGCCCCGCAGACCCGGCACAGATACTTCTCATATCAATATATCGATATATCAAACATATCGGACCTGTCCTCTAAAACAGGTCACCTATAGAGACTGTAACGTAACGTAGGGTATCTGAAAAATGATGACATGTGAACGCTGATGCAGAAATGTCCCCGTTAACCAGGGGGCCCTGTTAACCAGGGGCACTTCTGTTAACCAGGGGGCATTTCTGTTAACCAGGGGCATTTATGTTAACCAGGGGGCCCTGTTAACCAGAGGCATTGTTAAGCAGGGGCACTTCTGTTAACCAGGGGCATTTCTGTTAACCAGGGGGCCCTGTTAACCAGGGGCATTTCTGTTAACCAGGGGCACTTCTGTTAACCAGGGGCACTTCTGTTAACCAGGGGGCCCTGTTAACCAGGGGCACTTCTGTTAACCAGGGGGCCCGGTTAACCAGGGGCACTTCTGTTAACCAGGGGCACTTCTGTTAACCAGGGGCACTTCTGTTAACCAGGGGCATTTCTGCATCAGCGTAACAGGGGGGGACAAACTTACCGTTTGCAACAAAACGACGTCAAACAGGGTACCGTATTTCAGCACGCGGTGAGCGTGACATTGACGCACAGCGCACGTAAAAAAAACTGGCGCAAATGCACGCGTGCACATTGGGAGGATTTATTCAGGCCTGCAGATTTAACACCCTGCCTATAAATACAACCAGTCACACAACAAGTGATTCAAAACCAAAACAGGCTGACTAGCAGAATGAACGGGAGAAGGCGTCATAAATAACATCCATAATATGGATGTCGTAAATCCATAATATAGCACGTCTGGTGCGGTCACACCACATTGCCCCTCCAGCTGACCCTAACCCGTCTCTGCACTCACTTCAAACTCTACATTTGTATTTCTTACTTTGTAATCCTCTTAGTCACTTTGTTTTAATGGTTCTATTCACATTAGTTTCAAATGCTTCATTTCCATATTGTGCCTTTCCATCCCAGCCGCTGCACTATATTTGCATAGCATCGGGGGTGTGGTGCAATCCTCACTAGTTTAGTCTACTACCCGGGTGCCCTGGTACATTACAGCGGCAGACCCATAATTAGCGTTATGTGCAACACTTAGTGTTTGTCCTGCGACGACGTCGCCGCTGAAAAGGGTCCGTTAACATGCAGCATACGGTGAGGTGTCACGGTGGATCATTGCTGTAGACAGAAAAGTAAAGAGAAACGGAGAGCGCATCGGTACGGTTTTGATGTAGACGGAAAAGTAAACAGAAGCAGAGCATCGGTAGTGTGTTTGACTGTTTATTTAAAGTTCTCCTCACAGCACAACCCCCTCCTGTGTGGAGGCCTAGTCTGAATGGAGGAGGATACAGGCCACTGTAGCGCCACTGTAGCACAAAAACTAAAAAGGCTATTCGTTTGGTCACACCGCTCCCGCGCCGCTCTTCTATGGCACCCCCCGCTGGCGAGCGGTGACCCGCTAGCGTAGCCATACCAGGTTCACCCCAAGGTCAGAGGTCACAATAGGAGAGAGGCTAGATAAAAAGATTGAGCAACTCCAATTATTAAAACTGACTATGTCCGGAAGAAAAGAAAAACAAAAGTGATAAATTGAGAAAGTATATTTCAACACTGTCCCTTGATGCGACTGGCGTTACGATGCGTGCTTTTTTTGTTTTTGTGATGTCACTAATCTGGAACGTTGGGATCGGTGAGGAGTCCCAAGATTCCCGGCGTGGTCGTCTGCCCCCTCCGTCCAAACCCCACGGTCTCACCTCACACACAAACACGGACGGACTGGACACAGCGGAAAACAGGCAAAGAAGAAAAGTGATCTGTTAATAATCAGATATCCAGACATGCGTTTCCATCACACGGCTAATGACTCATTCAGAAACAAATACAAATAAAAAGACCAATACAAATAGATGATACACCATTGAGAGGTTTTACTTTCGGTCATAATTATATCAATATTGTCATCTCGTTAGTTATAATTACCTTTAAATGTTTATTAACAGACATTGGATAGTGGTTGTGCATTTCCACAAATTAAATTCAATACAAATAGACTGACAATACAAATAGATTGACCATACAAATAGACTGACCCTTAATAATCCACTACAAGGTGCTGGACACCTTATAGTGCTGGAGTGTTTTATATAGGTCTGTGTTTTAAAGGAATTAGTGAAATAACTGGACAATTCTAGCCTATATTTCACTGTATAAAAAATACATTTAAAAAAAAAAGATCGGCAGATTATACACTTAAAAAATAAAGAAAAATAAATAAATTTGGAGATCGGCATCAGCCTAAAAAACCTGATGGGTGCATCCCTAGTCAAAGCCGTCCAGCGTGTGGTCATCATACCTGCGTAGTGGACTACAGATCTCCGAGGGGAATGATTTCTTCGTTGATAAAAAACTCAATGGTCTCCTCCTCCCAGTCTTCCACGTTGCTGTCCAGTTCGTCCGTGTCCACTCCTGAAAGACATCGTCCCGAGCGTCAGCGGAAGAGGAAACTAATGCAACCTTAAAACATAATAAAAAGGCCTGAAAGTGAAAGCGTCCTACCTCCTCGCAGTTCCAGACGGAGCTCCTTCTGGTCTATGAGGGTTTGGGCGGCTGCCTCCCTGTAGCTGCGGTACTCCTCCATCATGGCCCGCCGCTTGTCGACCAGCTCCTACACACGCAGACACACACACACACACACACAGTATTACCCACCATGCCTACATCAACACAAGCAGTATACTGCAAATGTACCGCTTTAGGAGTTGTAACATAAAAACGTTGATGAACAGTTATGCCACGATAAACGCCAGTTAATCATGGCATCCATATTACAAATCCTGCAGATAAGACGAGTGTCGAGTACATAAAAGTCAAACCTTGGAGGCCTTGGACTGACTCAGACGATCCTTCTGCTCAAAGATCTTGGAGTACTTCTTCAGGTCCTTCTTGATCACCTGTGAAGAAACAGAGACGTCGCGTGTTAAGGAGCGACGGCGCAGGGTCCCGGCATACGGTAACATCAGCGGACCAGTTCTGTGTGGCCACCGAGCCTCAGAGTCGAGTTAGAATCAGGAGCTCGAGTTGAGCTCTCATACGAGGTGTCAGAAAAAAAGGTTTTGTCATCAGTGGCTCTTAAGTCACACTCTCTCACAAACACACGCGGACACACCTTAATCTCCTCGCCGCCGAGTAGCGTGGCTGGTCGAGGTCTCCAAAGGAGCTGACAGAAGCGGTCCTTGTTGTTCTTCTGCAGCAGGCGGCCCTGGAATGTCCACAGCCAGTAGGCGTTGTCCACCTAGAAAAGACAAACGGGTACACACAGGTAATGAGATTCACCGCCAAGGCTGTGAGTTCCAACAAGAACACGGGGAATCACCGGTTGAGACGTCGGTGGGTCCGGTGCGGCGGCTCACCTTGTGGCTCCACCAGGAGACCGAGGTGACCACGTAGCGGCCGGTCGGGTCCCACTCCACGTCTGACGCCATGTAGTGCTCGGCGATGTTCATCAAGGTGCAGTCCGACGTGTCCACGAAGGCGAGAGCTCCGTTCATACTGAAGGGAGACAAACAAGGCAATGAGTTACGCTAGCGCACCAGCGCAGAGACAGACGGACGGACGGAGATCAGAGTTGGACGGCAAGCCTCAGAGCAGATACTAAAATCAGGAACCGCATTTGCGGCCATCATACGCGACATCAGAAATGTAAATTCGGCTCGTCATCAGCAGGCTATCCTCTCACACACACACACACACAAATACACAACTTACCTCCTGAGTCCAGCCAGCACCAAAAACTGTCCTTGAGGGCTCCAGAAGATGCTGTTGGCCTGCTGTTTGTCGAACGATTCTGGAGAGAGCAACCGAGACCATCAATATACAACTGTTTTTTTTATTTTGACGTTGTTAAATATATCATGTAGACAGGCGGCCACCCAAAAGCACTTACTTATGAGCTCGATCTTCCCGTTGTTCTTGACGTGATAGAAGGAGGAGTTGATTCGGGGAGACTCCCCGTGGAGAACCGCAAACTTGCTGCCGTTGGGCTCCCACGCGAACGCAATGATGCCTTCTGCAATGGGAGACGCGACAAAGCACAGGGTGAGTCTCATGGGCTAGAGGACGCCGTGTCCGTCGCCACACACACACACAAGCTTTTTGTTGGGGGTAAGTGATACGTACCCTTCATCTCCACCACGTCGACGGGCACCTGCTTCTCCCGCATGCGGAAGATTTCAAAGTTGGTGACCACGCCCTGAAAAGGACAAAGACAACCATGCGCCGCGGTTAAAACGATACAGCGCTTCAGAAACATATTGACATGAATGTAGACCAAGAGAGCTGGTGACAGATAGAGATATGAAGACAAGACAGATTGATATGAAGACAGTGATACACAGACCAATAGAAAATCAAGACGGAAACGATACAAATGCGAGAAGTAGTTATGAATAGAGATAGCTAGAAATGGAGAGAGCAAGAAATAAAAACTAGAAAAAAAAGAGATGGAAAGCTAGAGGGCAAAAAAATAGAAATGTGGAGATGGCCAGAAAAAAATGGAAATGGACGGATGGGCGGGCTCTGCCTCATTTCTCCATACCTGTGTTCCCTTGGGGGTTCGGTCCACTTTGACACAGAGGTAGTCGCCGTTCCTCTGCCAGTGCAGCTTGCAGTCCACCACGTTGAACAGGTTGCGCACGCGGATCTCTTGGCGTGAGGGCAGCTGCATCAGAGTCACCCTGGCTGGGATGTCCTTGTCCTCGGGCACCCAGAAGGCTATGATGTTATCGCCTGGAGACCACGAGAAGTCCCTGCACATGGGTGGGGGGGGGTGAGGCTGTAGTTTAACAACAAAGAAAATGGCCCCCTCTCTCTCGCTGCCCGTTTACCATTAGTGCCGTCGAGGAAGTACGCATGCTTTAGAGCAGTGGTACCCCCTTCAAGATATTTTTACAGCCAAGTTTCACCAGCACAAAACATTTTGGGGAGGGAAAAATAAATGCATCAGGCTTTTCACATCACTTCTTCTGACCTTACCTGAAGTCGGAAAAAACTAACTTGGGTGGCTTACCGACATGACGGCTAGCTTCAGATGCAACCGTTAGCTAATTTCTCACAAAGCCAGAGAGGGGTCGGAGCTTGTGCACGCAAATCCCATTACTGACAACATTTTGGTGTTTGAGCTGTATTGCAGATTGTCCTTCTATCTCAGTTTTTAGAAATGTCGAAGTACCCCCTGGAATCTCTCAAAGTACCCCTAGGGATACACATCACCCCATTTTGGAAACACTGCTTTCGAGAATACTTTCTACAGTCAAGACTTACTTGATTCCACTGATCTTCAGACTCTTCTTGTCGAGCAGACCCATAGACTACAAGAGGAAGACAGGTCATTAGTCTCACTGGTACTAGGAAATAGTGGAAACATGGTGGTGATAGGAAAACATGGTGCCAACTGCATTAGGAGACGATTGTGAACTTACAGGAGTCTCGTAGATGCTCAGTGTGTCCTGGGTCATCCTGGCAAAGAACTTGCCATCGTGGCTCCACCTGATATTAAAAGTATGTACCGTTACCACAAAGGACTGGCGAAGATGCAACAATACACGTTGTGTGTCGTGTTGACCAAGTTGCTCGAAACGGAGCAGTGTAGCCAATAGAGCCAATAGACACAATCATAGGACGTTTTGGAAATGACGTTTGTCGTCAATTTCTCTTATTGGTAATATTAGTGAAAATTATTCTGTCTACATGTCGCAATATATTTTAAACCTTTTTTTTATCACAACGCCGCCTCCGCTTTTGCCTCTTTCTTAAGATGTACATCATTACGACCTCCTCCACTGTTGCCACGTTGGTTTTTGTCAGAAATGTTTGGCAGCGCCCTCGAGTGGATGACATATCCATGCCAACGTAAAGGATGCATGGAAGTATGTGGGCAGTGATGTTTCAAACAGACCTATCTATTTTCGTACATAAAGGGAGTATAAATGAGCCAGATGTCTAGGAACACAAATGAAGAACTCACAATATTTGTTTTTTTTACTGATTTGTTCACGTAGGCCTAGACTACTTGGTACTCTCATTTATTTGTATTGTGCCAAGAAAATAAAAAAATAAAAGAAAAACTGTACTTCAATTTTTCCTTGTTTTTTTTAGTTTGTTTAGAGAAAAAAAAGAGGTTTAAATAGAAAATGGACCATTAGTTAACAACAAAAATAAGATTGTATTTTTAGGACAAATTGCCCAGCCCTAAACCAGTGTGTGGTTTTCAGTCTTAACAGTTGTTTTGTTAAACAAGGTTAAGCAGCACAAACTTTTTTTGTAGCTACTCCAGTTTAGTTTGTATGGGTAGCTTGTTCTTAGCCCCACTTAAAGGTCACTTTGGATAAACGTGTCTGCTAAATGTCAACATATTCATTAGTCGCTATAACGCTGTAGAGAGTCTAGAGTCAATGAAAGCATATAAAACCCATTACAAAGGTGGCGTGTTGTACTCACTTGAAGATGGGCCAGTGAGCAGAGCTCTCACAGTGGAAGCCCCTCTTCTTCTGGCCGGTCAGAATGTCCCAGATGATGATCGCTTGGGGGTCCTCTTTTGTGTCCATCAGGGGACTGAAAGTGACCACGTACCTGCAGGCCACGACCATACCCGTTAGCGCTACTCATTTAAAGGGCTGTACTTATATGTACTTTACATATACGTGTAAACACTCAGCATGTGAAGAGTTGAAATATGGCACTAGGGTGAGACTATTTCATGTGCTGGCAATTAATAAAACGTACAGATGACCAATCACGACAAATACAAAATATACAGCAAATACATATACAGCCCCCCCCCCCCTTGCAATTAACCCAATCAAAGTGGCCGCAATTACAAATGGACCGTGAGAGACTTCAAGGTCCGTGTAAACCAAAAGTAAATATGTGTTTTAGAGTTTGTCACATTATAGAAACATGTGTTATTAACCACCCAGCCAAATTTGACTGATTAAAAAAAGTCGCCAAGTATATAAAATTAGGATTCAAAATCGTGAAAAATAAGCATTATTCTCAGCCCTGAGACGCTGGGGGCGTGTCCGCTGAAGGCGCTAAACCACTCTCAACTGTCAAATGATAACTGTCAAACTAATAACTGTCAAACGTGCATGACAAGCAGCTGTGCTCTGGTTGTTAGGGGCGGGGCGGGGCAATGTAAGGGGTAGCACGTTATGTTATCATGTACCCTTTAAGCCCCGCCCATAAAATCCTGAACACGAAAATTGTGAAAATGGTGAAAAAAATGGTGAAAAATTGAAAAAAGGTCTACATCCACAATTCAACATTAAATGGTTATAGAGTCTTTTCACACGTTTTCAGCAATGACTTTCTAACGTGTGTAATGTGTTTAGTAACAAATCTCAGAATTTGCTTTACACGGTCTTTAAGGTTCGACATGTTATGAACAAAACAAAAGTTATACATTCTTAATGTGCCGGCACCATGAATGGAAGACTACAACCAAAAGAAATCAGTATACTCGGCTATAAAAAAAATAAAAAAAGTGCTTACCTCTCGCATGGGGAGAAGTCAATGAGGGACACTCCCTGGTGACTGAACCTCTGGATTTGCTTGAACTTCTCACCACCCCACAGCGCAATGCCACGCTGGTGGAAGGTGGCCAGGTAGGTGCCTTTGGGAGACCAGCGCACATATGTTTCCGTCCAACGCTGCAGGCGGACACAGAAAACATTATATAGATAGACAGACAGACGGACGCACGCACGACAAGGAGGTACATTTTAAAGACATTGGATATTCTACGGATATTCACTGTACATGATGAAGTGTTCTAAAGCGGAGAGCCGATGGCAAAATAAGCAGTCCAAGTCCCAGTGGGTCTAGCAGTGCTAACTGCCGGGACCTGACCAGGTCCTCTTTTTTCGCCCCCTTTAATGCCACCCCAATCAGTCATGTCACTATTCCCAACCGTTTGAGACAAAAAACGAGCACTCACAGCTCTCTCTTCGACTGTAATGGCCTCCTTGGCATCATTTGCGTAGATGGCGGTCCTTTCTCCCGATTCATAAATCACACTGAAGTGGTCACGGCAGTCTGGGTCCTCGATCCAGTGGCGCATGTTACCCTGCACACAAGGACAGTCGAACAACCGATCGTTATACAATTGGTTGTAATGTTTGCCTTATACTTTATAACATAACTAGGTCTGGGTGATATGGCCAAAATCTTCTGGTAAATCAATAAATACATAGTCTGTATAAAATTACCACATGGTATTTAATACTTGACAAATGAAAAGTACATTTTTGATGAGTATTTTCAATCTTTTTTCATCACTTTAAAACAAAATTTAAGACGATATCTAGTCTCATATCACGATATCGATATAATATCGATATACTGCCCAGTCCTAAATGTAACCGTCTGAATATTGTATCCATGGTGACGGTGAAACTTACAAAGTCCTTGAAGTCCTGCTTTTCTGGAGTTTCCCATTCATCATTAATGTTCATATATCTGGGGGGGGGGGGAGAAACAATTGGTCAAATAGTAGTCGTAATAATACTCATCTCCTCGCACACAATCTCAAGTAATAACTTCTAGCGTCTCCAATATCCCCAGACTCACTTGTCGAAATCGGTGAAGACGTTGACCCTGAAGGTGTGCTGCTTGTCCAGCTTGTATCCATCAGCGTTCTTCACCGCCTCCTGGGCCTGGGTGGGGGCCAGGTACTCCAGGAAGATGTAACTACACAGAACAAGTCACCAGTTAGTTACATTCAGCAGACGCTTATGTCCAAAGCGACTTACAATAAGTACATTTGTTAGGAGAAAGTGCAACTCTAAACCGCCATCAGTACCCCCAGTTACCCCAAATGACAACACAAGGCAGTGTGTGCATGTGCATTTGCATGTGTGCGCGTGCGTGCAGGGGCGCTGCCAGGGACTTGGGGCCCCATGAGAAGATATCACATTGGGCCCTACCAGCCCACCACCACGAGCACAGGGCAGAAATTGGGCCCCTGTCAGTCACAGGCCCTTAGAATCGTCCTAACTCCCCCCCCCCCCCCCCTCTTACGGCGCCCCTGAGTGTATGTATGTATGTATGCGTTACGTGTGACTGTGTGTGGGTCTGTGTGTGTGCGTGTGTATATGCATGTATGTACGTCTAGGTGTCTGTGTGTGTGTGTATGTATGCATGTACGTATGTCTAGGTGTGTGTGTGTGTGTGTGTGTGTGTGTGTGTGTGTGTGCGTGTGTATGCATGTACGTATGTCTAGGTGTCTGTGTGTGTGTGTGTGCGTGTGTGCGTGTATATGCATGTATGGCCTCCACAGATGAAAGAAAGAAAAAAAAAAAAAGAACCCATATGGCCTCTTTACCCCTTGGTCAGCCCGTCGGCCTCCGGGTAGAACTCGTTGGTGATCTTGCCGAACTTGGAGAAGATCTTGTGGATCACGTTCTTGAGCTTCTCCAGCCGCTCGGGGCCGACCTGGGGCACGTTGTCCACCACCACCACCGAGTCGATGCCGTCCGCCTCCAGCGGCTTCTCCCGCAAGATGTCGCTCAGCAGCTCTGGGGAGCGGCGGCACAAGAGAGGCGAGGGTGAGGGGGGTTGAGAGACCCGTAGTAGTGACCGGTACCGTTTCTATTATGCTCATCCGTTAAAAGCCTTATTATGCGGTCCGTCCCACCCAGTATGACGCTGATTTAACTGCGATTTACCGGGTGGCCGCCGCCATCGGGCTAACGGTTTAACGGACACCATAGTGACAGCGTGGACCCCAGATTTCAAGCGGCGGGGGCTGCCGGTTTTTTTCCGTTGCGCCATTTATACGACGTGTGTGAACGGGTTCATTGCGCCGGGTTTGATAGCCCGTCCGAAAAGCGGATACTAGCGTTAAACGCGTGTTGTTATATAGCTTTGGTTCGGTACCGCACCGTGCTAAGGTCCGCTAGCTAGCCCACACTCCCGCATAAGGGGGCCGGGATGGCGGAAGAAATGGAGGAGAAAAAAAACGGTCAACCCGGTAGCTAGCTAGCTAGCTAGCCTAGCTCAGCGCTCCTCTCTAGAGAGACCGTATGCTAGCGTTAGTGTTAGCGTTAGCCCCGTTAGCACAGCCGCTAGCAGGCCGCAAAGCCGGCGCGTTTCCTTACCGTCGTCCTCGATGTCGTCCACGAAGTCGTCCGAGTCGCTGAACGACGGTTCCTCTTCTTCGTACTCCGGGTCGTCCGCCATGTCCATGGTTTCGTGCATTTAACAGGCGATGCGGTGCAAAACAACGTGGGGAGGTAAAGGGAGCCCGAAATCTAGAAAGGGTAGGAGGCTGGCGGGTCCAGACTGGTGAGGCACCATGTGCGATTACGTGAAAATGGACGAAGCGACGGAAATGCGAGACCGGAATCTGCGCGTATCTCCCGGGGCACGGCGTGGAAAATGCGGATCGTGAAGAATGCGGACCGGCTTAAACATGGCGGCGTGACGCGGCGTTCAGGCCTATCCGCGTAGCCTCAAGTCGGAGGAAAACACGCAGTCGCGGTACATTTCTCGACTGGTACGAAGAATGGAGGAAGCCGCTCGCCGGTAAATACGAAACAAGCGAGGTAGATATTAGGAAGTATGATTGTCCAAAACTGTATGCATTATCACCTCTAAATGTATGATCGCCTCACATCACCTGAATTGACGCAGTGAAGTGTATCTCGTACATGCTTAACACTATGGATCGACCGGTGTTGTTTACACTAAAACACAATTAAAAGATAGGATTTCCACAGCATTTCTCTGTTGACCCCAAAATCAGCACCATGGACGGGGAGTGTGTGAAGCTGCTTCCCCGGGTGTGTGAGGTCCTGGCGGTCTCTGGCGAGTCTCTACCCGATGACACCAGCTTGGAGAAACTGCTGGACTGGTTCAGCGGTCTCACCAACACTGGCAAGTATCTTAAAGTCATAATGTGCTATGGTAACCCCTTTCCCCAGAATGTTGCACGTTTGTCTCCCCTTGGATGTTGAACACTGAGATGCACCATCGGGTGATGATGCATCATGAACACAAGTACTTGTTGCTGCTGCATCTGCTCCTTGTGTGTGACATGACACATCCGTCTTTTTTTTTCAATTCTAGGCAAGTGTCTATTGGAGGTCTGCCCATGTCTACCTGAATTCATATCCGCTGTGATTCGTAACCCGGCCCCCGACCCCGGTGTGCTCTCCTTCGCTTTCAAACTCACTGGCTTATTGGCTGCCACCGAGAGAAGCTTCACACTGCTACAGGTAGGAAGGACTGTTTCTGTCATACTAATGACCAAAGCCACGTTTAGTTACGGTCAGACACAAAGTGGTTTCACGGCCGTTGCTTTTTCGTTCCACCGCAGGAGGACTCTCTGCGGCTGGCGCTGGTCTTTGACCCTCCTCATCGCTGGCGAGAAGCTGGTTTCTGGGATGATCCGTGCGTGAGGATAGGCTGGGTGCAGGGCCTAGGGGCCATGTTACAGCACTCCCCTGCTCTTCACTTCCTGGTGGAGACAGGTAGGCGCCCTAAGCTCCACCCTCCTACTATCAGGTCATGTTATATATGTATTAATGGAGATAAGTGACCCATAACATATTACTGTACATAATGACGCGCCACTGTACATTTTTAAATCTAACAATAATCATCTTGACTCTCCTCAGACCTCACCAAGGTCCTCCTGCAGCTTCAGACAGACACAAGTCTATTTGTTGCAGCGGCGGCCAATGACGTGCTAGCCCACATCCTGCTCAACCAATCCCTGTTGTCGGAGAAGCGTGTCGACACGGAGGGCAAAGAGAACAGCGGCGTCGGGGAAACTGTCACGGTGGAGGCAGACGTTCAGCGTCTAGCCCTCACCCTGGGAAGCAGCCACGATTATGCGACTGTCACCATGGCGATCTTGGAGCACGTCAAGGTGTCGCTGGTTTCCAAGGAGAGTAAAGAGCGCCACCAGACCCTCCAGAGTCTGAGGCTACTGATCCTGATCTTTGGCCAGGCGAGGGCTCCTCTTCTGGGCATTCTGCTCAGGACCGTGTCGGAGCCTTTGGAGGCTCTGGTTGCAGAAGGGGACAGCCTGCTCACTTTGCCTCTGATGGACGTTCTTCTCACTGCATGCAGGTGTGTCTGCATATTTGCGCGGCTGCGTACAGGGCCTAAGGGCGGTCCGTGGTTCAGCTGCCACTGTGTGCATTTTTGTGACAAAAGGACATTGTGAATGTTTAGCTGTCAACTGACCTACTAGCCTCGTTTGTTTTCTCTTCTGTCTTTTGTGTTGGACGTCTTCAGCTGCTCCCGCCGCGATAACCCAACCCCAGATCCCGAGGAACCGGAAGCGGGCAAGACGGCGAGCTCCTTGATTTACCGCATGCTGGATACTTACAAGCCCCCCGAAGTCATACACGCCGGGGCGTCTCTTCTGCGTAGGGACCTCCAGTAAGGCTGTGTCTAAAACCGGGGGCACCAAACAAAAGCCAGCTATAATTCAGGAATGTACCCATATATGTGTATTAATAACCGTGTGTCGACTGTTTTAGTGACTCGAACCACAAAGCCATGGCTGCAGGGCTGCTTCTTCTACCCCTCGAAATGATCACCGGCCTGACTCTCCCCGGCACACAGTCTGCAGGTAACGCACAAGGGAGTATTACTAATGTAGCACGTTCAAGCGCTACGACCGGGTTCATAGTGGAAGGATACGCTCTGGGACAAGGAGGGAAAACCGTCTTTATTTACAGACACAGAGAAACCCGAAACTGCCCAAAAAAGACAGCATGCAAACAAATCCTCTCCTTTGCGGAGGAGAAAAAAATCAACAATCAGGCACGATGATGGCTACTGCTGCTGCTGCTGCTCGTGGGTAGAAACGCCCGTCTCTCACATAGGCTGGACCTCGCAGTCTAACTGTGGGGGGAGAGCACAAGACACACGAGTGTAGTCATTCACTCGTTAAGCGTACCGCCCACAGCTGCGTCGGTCCCCCGCCATTGAGCCGCCCCGCCCCCTTCACACCGCGTACTATATAGCACGTTGCTTTCCTAATCGTATCATATCTCATAAAATGTAGTTTCACATCATAAGCATTTTAAATGTACAGAATCATCACGTGAAACTTTACTTATTTAACATCTTTCATAACTGAATCTGTTTTTCCATTGGAGGGTCGGCAGAGCAGAGGTCCTCATTGGCCGAGCTGATGAACAGTAAAACCCCCTGCGTCTCCTTGCTGTGTGTCTGTCTGACGCACGCCACTCGGCTCCTGTGCACGGTGAGACGGCAGAGATCTGGAGGAGCACACATCACATACTGTGTGGGGAAGTGTCAGCACTTAACTGTATCTCTCTCTCTCTCTCCCTCCCTCCATCATGCTCTCTAATCATTTTCAGCCGCCTGATGTTCCAATAGGAAGCCTGGTTACTGTTATCCTGTCGCTACTAAGAATTTGCAGTGGCCAGGCACCCTCATCTCCTATTGGCTCTGCAAAAGCGTGCAGGAATCTAATTGGCTGTGGCAAGGTGCAACGGTGTAGTCTAGAGGCGCTGATGGCTCTTGCTGTAAGCCCAGGTAACATGTAGATGTGTTTGTTCTACATATGTGTCTGATCGAACACACTGACGTGCTTCCTAATTCTGTTTTTTACTTGTCCTTTCAGGGGCTGCAGAGAGGATGAGCGAGGTGTTCTCAGTTCTGATACAATATTTAGACAACCCTGATTCTGAACCCACTGTAAGTTATGCGAGTGTGCGTGCGTGTGTGTGTTTTATACCCAACCTTACACATGATGTTGTTAAATACAAATACAAGATGTGTGTGTGTGTGTGTTTTATACCCAACCTGATGTTGTTAAATACAAATACAAGATGTGTGTGTGTGTGTGTGTGTTTCTATATGTATATAAGGTTCTACACAAGTCCTACCAGACCCTGCTCAAGTGGATCGGCGTTTGTCCAGACCCGTCATCCACAATGAGGGATCAACAAGGACAGGGTACCATTCACTGATAGTGCACCAAATTTACATGCAAAAACATGTGTTGACTTTTTAAATAGTACTGTCATCTAAACAACAGTATGTTTTTCTGTGCTCCTGACAGACCTGCTGACGGTCGTGAGGAAGCGTGTGTGTGACGTGCGCTGGGAGGTTCGCGATTCCACCGTGGAGTTTTTGGGAGAGCTGGCAGCTTTGTCTCACCCTCAAGAGTCAGCCGCCCCGCGTGCCGATGAGGACTCTCTGGGCTGCAGCATCACCCCTCACCTCGCGGAGGCGCTGCAGGACCCCGAGAGTTACGTGAGGGCCAGTGCCATCACGGCACTGGCGCAGACATTTACACCCTGCTGGCAGCAGGGGGCAGCACCCAGGCCCGAACAGGTTGGTAGGCTATTAGAGAGACAGACTGTTACTACTGTTTGATTACAACTACATGTTTTAAGATTGTATATTACTACAAGTATGACCATGCACTACATGACAGCTTTTATGAAAAAGTTGCATTTTGGTGCCTGTTTAGGATAACTTGTATTTCATGCCATTGTTTTGAGAGTAATGAATTCAGAAGAACTTAATATAAACGGTAGATTCCTGTGTGTTTCTGTGTATCTCTGTTAAGACCGTGTTAGTAAATCGGCTGCTGGAGATCCTCTCTGGGGACACGGAGGGTTTTCCGCGGAGAGCAGTGGTGCGATACTTCACCTACTGGTTCTCTTTATGGAACCTGAATGCACCAGAATCACCATCACCTCCCTCCTCCTCCTCCACCTCCTCCTCCTCCCCACCGCTCCTGACAACCTCCATGTGCTCGGTGCTGTCGCTCGGTAGCGCCGATCTGGACTGGGAGGTCAAAGTTCACACCCTGGAGCTGGCTCGGCTCCTGCTCCACCGAGCGCTCTCCCCTTGCAGCGCGTCGATGTCCGCCTCCGGCGCGCAGAATCCCTCCTCCCCCTCACCCCGGCAGCAACCTCCACCACACCCCTACGCCGTGCCTGGCCGGCCGGCCTTCCCTGCACCTCACTCCCCGGCTGGGGCTCAGTGGGCGGGTTCAGCAGGACACGGCGAGACCGGGGAGGCGAACCTGGGCGGTGTGCTGCTAGCAGGTCTCGTTGAGCAGGGGGTGTTGTCAGTGCTGCTGAGTGGCCTGTTTGACTGCGACAGACCCGTGGCCCTGAAAGCCTGCGGTCTGCTGATGAACCTTAGGGACGCCGTCTGCCCGCCACCGCCGGCCCACGCCGACCACACCGCCGGCCCGTCCGCCGTTGCCACGGTGACCTGTGAGCTGCAGGGGTGCGACTGGGGAAGGGAGGTCGAGGCGCTACTGGAGAGGGCGTGCGATCGGACCGGCGCCGAAGCGAACGGGCGCAAGGGTGCAGATTCTAAGAGTTGTGATTGGACGAAAGAAAAGGAGGAGGGCCGTGGTGGCGTGAGCGTCAGGGTGTGCGACGTGTTGCGCTCGCTGGATTTAGACGACAGGCTGGCGGTTCTGACTCAGAGCAGCGACCACGTCCAGAACTCTCCCCTGTCTCTACTGCAGGACATCCTGAGCGTCGGAGACACACGCGCCGCTGACCCAAACAACCAAGAGGTTATAGTGGACTGCTACTGACGCACACACACTCACACACACCAAATGTTTTTATGGTTCTAAAATGTAAAATGTATGTCAAGGACATGTTAAGTCTATGGAGATCATCTATGGAGTTTCTATGTTGTACTCTGTTGGTATGAAACATGTTAAAAACTTCTATTTTCTTACTTGATGATACAGGAATTGAAGTGCACTTGCTTGATTAATTCTATTTTTCATATGAAGATGTGTTGCGAAATGAATAAATGTCTTTTCATGTTAACTCTTGTATAGTTTGTAAATATGATCGTTGCTGTCCATGAACACACCGTGCATCAACTGTCTGAATGGTGAGATACCAGAGACAGATTATGCTATTTGATAAGTCGTCCATCAATCTCTTGGCAGTATAATCCACTCCGCACCTCAGCCTGGATACAAATCAAGACACATATCTACACTGTAGAGATGAGATTCTTTATGAAAAGTGCTTTACAAATAAAATGTATTATTATTATTATTATTACACTCATTTTGGGGGTTTTCTTAAGGTGTAACATTTGATTTCACCAAGACTAAATTATCATGTTAATATCCGCATGACCGCCTCCTCTGTGTTCTCCTTGAGGCAGTCATGTCGATCAGACATTAACATATAAAAATCAAATCATTATTTTATGCAGAGGGATTAGATTTCCCTTGAATTCATAAGACACCTCAGCGGAGAGGCTATGCATGTACCCTGTTCTGCTGTTGAACGGACATAAACAGACATTATGCACTCGCTAAACTAAAACGACACATTCTGCTCAATATGGAGTCATGTGAAAGAGCATGTCTTTTAATCTCAGGTACCATGCTCCAGGGAAATTTCAGCAGAACACACATACACACACTTATTGCACACCGGGCTCTCCCCTCTGGGCCACGGAGCTAATGAAGGGAAGCGCTCAAGCTGGGAGACTTCTTGTCTTATCTATCACATGTGTGTCCTCCATCCACCACCACAGCCGCAGCCACTGCTGCTGCTGCCGCTGCTGATTTCCCTGGTGGCGGTCGTGCGTCCTCAAAGTTCTGGTGGATTCCAAGTGTTTAGTGATGGGAAGGAAGGGGTGTGGTGGTGGTGGTGGTGGTGGTGGTGGTGGTGCAGGGTGGGCTACATGCCTGCACACCCTGGCACATGCGCAGCCAGGTCAGCCCCCTCGTTAACTAATGAGCAGGATGTCAGAGACTGTGCCGACACATGGGCTGACAGCTCCGTTTCTCACGTTCTCTCAATCTCTTTGCGCGCACACCCACACACACACACACACACACACACACACACACAGGCTGATTCTCTCCGGTGGGCTGTTCTGTCAGCATCCTGCTCCACACACAGCTCTGAATGTTCACAGCTACATTACAGAGCTGTTCATCTCGCTCTCTCTCTGTCTCTCTCTCTCTCTGTCTCTCTAAAAGTGAGACTTCTGGACCCTGGCATGGAGGCAGTGGCTCTGTTCTCCTACACAGCTGCAGAGGTGGGGGAGATCAGTGTGAAGAAAGGAGATGTCATTAAGGTAGGTCAGTGTGTGTGTGTGTGTGTGTTATGGCATGGTGGAAAATAAGTGGGAAGTCTGAAAGTATGTACTTATTCTGTTAAGGTGTGTGTGTGTGTGTGCGTGTGTGTGTGTGTGTGTGTGCGTGTGTGTGCGTGTGTGTGCGTGTGTGTGTGTGTGTGTGTGTGTGTGCGTGCGTGCGTGCGTGTGTGTGTGTTGTAGGTAACAGAGATGGAGGACGACCCTCGTTGGTTCACAGCAGAGATCCAGGGGAAGCGTGGCTATGTGCCACAAAACTACATCTCCCTTCTTCCTCACACGTGATATTTCTTCTTTTATTTGCTTTACTTCTTCACTTACATTCAAATTGTTTCTATTGTTATAGAAAACAAATATGTTGCTGTAAAAGCTCAAATGTAGTCAAATTTGAATGCCGAAGGCCAAAATCCACCTTTCATTAGTAAACTGCTAAATGGAATGGCCAGATTCAAGTGTTTACAGTGGCTGAATAATTTATCCATTTTCTCACCTTCCGCCCACTGTGTGTGTGTCTGTGTGTGATGTATGCGTGTGTGTGTGTGTGTGTGTTTGTGTGTATGTGTGTGTGTGTGTAGGTGGTTTGCAGGCCGGGTGACAAGACAGGAAGCAGAGCAGCGTCTGCGCTGGCAGGCTAGCGGGGCCTTCCTGGTCAGGGAGAGCGAGAGTGCCCCGGGAGAGTTCTCTCTCTCCGTGAGGTCCGAGTCCCTTACACCCCCCCCCCCCCCCGGCCACACCCCGCCAAAAACCGCACGGCCCACCGGCGCAGGCGCCCCAGCCCCCCA